>CM052331.1:2335392-2349841 GCA_028455615.1 Lasioglossum zephyrum
CGCATCGAGGCAACTCTGCGGATTTCTCGCTTCTTTTGCGAACTTCGTGACGTGTGACCGCCGACGAGGATCTTTGGGATCTTCAATCTATTCTGGCGGAGATTTGTGAGTGTTTGAATTGGAGTTTGCACAGATCTATAAAATGTATTTGTTAAATTTTCAACATAGGCCTCCACCAAAAAAGTTGTTGCTACATCTAGTATGTTTTTCTATAATTCCGATTAATTGGAGTTTTTTTAAAATTTTTGTCATGTAGTAAGGTGACATTGAAAAAATCATCGCCCTTTTAACCGTGATTCACTGTGAACAGTTGACGCAACGTGAAATCAGTGCAGAAGGGAAAACATTCTTACTCGTAACACAAATTTTTATGGTTTTACACAGTGTCTTATAGTGTGGCCGTGTAATTGCGAGTATGCAGCAATGCGTAGCAGGACTTAGAGTTTGCACAGATCTACAAAATGTATTTGTTAAATTTTCAACGTAGGCCTCCAGCAAAAAAGTTGTTGCTACATCTAGTGTATGTTTTTCTATAATTCCGATTAATTGGAGTTTTTTCAAAATTTCTGTTTCCACGTCATTTAGTAAGGTGACATTGAAAAAGTTATCCTTTTAAGCGTGATTCACTGTGAACAGTTGACGCAACGTGAAATCAGTGCAGAAAGGAAAACATTCTTACTCGTAACACAAATTTCTACGGTTTTACACAGTGTCTTATAGTGTGGCCGTGTAATTGCGAGTATGCAGCAATGCGTGGCAGGACTTCCAGTATCCAGATCGTCGGTTAGGAGCGAATTCGAAGAAGAGTAGGCTAGCTAGAAGCTTGAGAGCGTTGTTACGAGGGTCGTACGCGTTCACAGTGACATCCCGGAATCCCGTCCGGCGCGGCGGCACGGCGTTGCGAAAATACTGTTCCCATTCAGTCGTCTCGTGGAGAAACGATTTTCTGTTCTCGTCCGGGTGAAGGTGTTCAGGGTATATCGGCGACACCGGTAGTTATCGTTCGATCACTTATCGATCGGCGTAAATAGACGTGGATTAGCTCTAACGAGCTCCTAAGCAAATAAACCGACGCGCTGCCAGTCAGCACCGGAAAAGCCTTACTCGGTGAGGATTGAGTTACTAACCGAACACACCAGGATCAACCTAGCCTGAGCGACCTGCGAGTCAGCCGTAAGGAGACCCTACTCGAATCGAACACGGTATAATGAACAGGTAGCCTGACCGAGCTCCAATACTTGGACATCCGAAGGATCAACATTCTGTGAGACTGCGAATACTCGCGATATGACAATGATCGAGAGACTGTGCGATCGTCAGGCTTTGGTGTCTCTGTACGTGTAGTATCCACGATCTTTGAAATTTTAAGATGTGCTAACATTTCTGTAGCAGTTTTTTTTATTCATGTTTTGTTTTCGAGGGATACATTTGATGGGATTTTCTGTGGGACAGCGAATGATTATGATATGAGAATGATCGAGCGACTATGCGATCGTTAGGCTCTAGGATTTGTGCACTTATGGTGTCCACAATCTTTGAAATTTCGGGATGTGCTACCACGTCTACAGCAATTCTTTTTATTCTTATTTTGTTTTGGAATCTGTGATACATTTGATGGGATTTTCTGTGGGACAGCGAATGATTACGATAGGAGAATGATTGAGCGACCATGCGATCGTTAGGATCTGGAATTTGTGGACTTATGGTGTCCACAATCTTTGAAATTTTGCGATACATTCGTTGGAATATTCTTTGGGAATGATTATGACATTACAAAGGTCGAGTGACAATGCGATTGACAATTTCATGAAAGTCGAAAAACCACAGGAACGAAATAGTTCCTAGGAGTTTCTAGATTCTTCAAGAAGATTCAACTAGAACACCCGCCAAGCTCTCCTGAAAAGGTACACTTAAAGATGTATAAAAAATACGATAGATAAAATTAGAATGGATGGATCCCTAATTGCAATGAAATGTCAGCCATTCGAGGGTTAACAAGAACATAATTTCGAGTATCAGTTCCTCTGGCAAACAGCTGAAGCTCCTCTCTCGGCAAAACACACGTTACAAAAGAAGCGCAAGGAACCGGGCGGAAGAAAATGGACGAAGGTACATTAAAAGCTGCACGGAGAGGGTGAAAAGACGGAGGGTTCGCGATAACTGGTCGAAATTAAATCTCCATTAGGCGGATCGTATGAATAATGAAGACAGAGGTAGCATCCTGGATCCTGGAAAGAAGAAAAAGAACAAGGTGGACGTAGCGGGAGGATTCGAAGTTGCCGAAACGACCGCCGAGATGGAGGATCGAGTAGATCCGTTGCACGGCTAGTTGCACAATGAGCACGGTTGCATGATTGATACGATCGGCCGCGAGATCCTCGAAGTTAGCGACCCGGCGACGCGCGACGTTGCGAAACCGGCGAGAGACACATATGGCATCGCCGTAGTGCGCTACGCCTACTATGATAGTCCCTCGGGCTGCCTACGGTTCCTTGGCAAAATGCTGCTCACGTAGATTAAATACGCGACGGCACTACTCTTCTGCTACTTTGCTACTCCTCGCTTCTGCCACTTTGTTCCTCTCTGGAGTTCTCGGAGCTGCGGAGTCGCGCAGGCATTCGCGTCTCTTTCTGCTGCCGCATGAACGGCATCGATGCTGCCGGCGATACGACGTTTGCATTTATAGCGGCGCCGCTTTCAGTTATGCGACTCCCGCTGACATAAATCCGGCAAGCACGATCGCCGCGCCGGGCCCCGGGAATGAGAATACTGATGATCCTCGGTACGCCCGAACAACTCGCCTCGAGACTCTCCTCTGTGCTTCCACAAATCTAGCTGGACCTCGCACACAGTTGGACACTTGGCTCGAAAAGTTGGAAAAATGTCGAGTTCAGAATTTTTGCGTAAGACGCACAATTTTTGCTGTGTGACGTGGTTAAAGGTTTGAAGAATTCAGTATTGTTCCACGCTTTGTGTTCTTGAACAGTATCCGAAACAGCGTTCATTCGTTAGCGATTTTCAAGTGTTTTAAGGAAACTCTGTAAATCCTTATATCGCAGGTCTTCGAAGCCAATCCTTTTTGCACTGTCAACAGAATTCTATACCGTTTCCAATGCCGCAAAAACAACATCCAGAACATTGGGAGCCTAAATATTTCTTTCTTGTAAATTCTACTGTTGAGATGCGTTTCGCGAAATTATTAATCTCACAAGCCTGATGGAGAAAGGGAATTTGACTGAGACTGAGACGACAGAGGACAATACATAGAGAGAGAAAAAAACATACATACATTTAAATAGAGCGAACTCAGGCGACTAGTACACAAAACAATTACACAGTGAAATATCACAGTGATTAGTAAAGTTCATTTTAAACTTGAGTAATTTCAAACTGGCAAACAATAGGGAAGTAGAAATTGCTAGAAACTATAATATTTACTTGTCTAAAAAAATAGAGAAATAATTAACACAACATCGTCGTCACATATAAACGATCCTAATGGCCGAGCGATATTTCAAAAACGGACGAGGAGAAAAATACATACTACAAAAGTCTTCACATAATAGTGTAGCTCAAACAAACAACATTTTTAATCTTACGCAAGATTTGTAAAGCCGTATTTTGGCCAACTTTTTCACTGTGCGACGATGGATTTTCAGTTTGCTTCCGAGAGACAAAAGATAGAGCTGTTTAGTTGCAATCTCTGATGAGAAGAACTTATTTCTGTGTTTAATAGTCGATCGTGGTGAAAAAAATAGAGTGGTTGTTCCACATATAACCGAGCGGATTTTTCTAGGATGAAAGAAAAAGTTGGAGGAACAATGTATTTTACTCGAATTGAATTGAATGGCGACGCCCACGCGCGTCCCATCGAGAGAACACTCGTAGAGTACCGGGCTCCGTTTTATTTTGGTATCTTTCGCGCGTGTATCGAGCGCATCGTCGTGTGCTACCTACGATTTTCAATCCGGGTCCGCGGCTGCCTACGAGCGTGCTTGTCAACCCGGGACAACGAGCTTTCAGCCTTTTATATACACGTGACGGCAAAGCGTGCCGCGGAACGGTCTCGTGGGCGTGCGTTCGCAATTTGATTCCGACACGACGTGTTGTTGCATCCTCGATGAAAGTGAGTTGCAGCGTAACGGCCCCGCTCGCGCGGAAAAAATTGATGGACTTGTTCTGATTGAGAGGAAGTCGCGCTCGAAGTCGATTGAACGTGTAATTAAAATACATTTTTCAAGGTTCGCGGCCGACTCGATGCGCTTAGAAACGCGTACTTGTTTCGCGGAACCTATCTTTGGATTTACTGCCACTATTCGAGATTCAAGGTTACCCGCCACTGCCTCGAGATTACATCGACCTCTTTTTTTACATGGCAGATGTATGTTCCTAAAAGAAAATTAAACATTTCTTCTATACTGGAACCATTCCATTCTACATGATTTTTTTTAACTTTATGGACGTAAAATTGACATAACACCTCTTACAATACTTACATGTTTAGTAATTGATTAGATACCAACTTAATAATGTAAACAATATTTTTAATAGTAGTAGTATTTTATTTGATTCCCCTTGGGGTTACAAATCCTCATTTCACAACTCCTTTCCACACGGCTCTTTTACACTTTAACTTATTCTAACTTACCACTAACTTAACCTTAACTTAACCTATATATACATATAATGACTTAACCTTTTTCACTCGAGTGATAACTAAGAGTCACCACAAAAAAAAATTACTACCGGTATTAAAAAAAATATATTGTTGTGTAAATGAGAGAGAAACTGTATTTACAAAGCAATATATATATATTTTTAATAACGGTAGTCATTTTTTTGTGGTGACTCTTAGTCATCACTCGAGCGCAAAAGGTTAAGTCATTCCGTAATCATGAATCGTAAGTAGCAATGAACTTGGACTGATTTTAAAGCTTGAAGATTCAACTCTCGCTCACTGTTGTTCATCTTCCTCCAACATATTTTTAATGAGTTTTTGGTATAGATTGAAGGTTTAGAATTGACCAAGACGATTTTTTAAGACTTTCACTTTCGTCCACGGTGCAACGAAGTGATTATTAGAATCGGTAGAATAGAAATCGGGGAGAGAAGCGTTTCCTATGCAATCAACGGTACAACAATGATTTTTTTTTGGCACAACTCGTTTGTGTGGGTGTACGACGACGCACGCGGAATGTGCTTCATCGTGCACGCACGTGCGTTCGTGTGCAATTTATCACGGGAGATCGAGAGATGCCCCGCGGCGGCCTTGTCGGAGATAACGAGGAACTCTGTTTCATGGAAATCTTAGGTATCTTTATGGTACCCTTCACTCTGCACATCTCTCCACGACGACGTAACAACAACACGAGTACACATTTTGTAACTCTCGTAGAACTAGCCGGGACCGCGCAACAACCAGAAATATCATTTGTCGACGCGGACTCGGTACCCTTCCCTTTGATCCACGAGTCTCCAGTCTGGCTCGCTCCTTCAATCGCATTGATCTCGCTAGGATCAATGAAAATCACGCGACTAAAAATTTATTTTATAAAATCAATGCGCCAACTAGCACTCGCACATTCTTTATCTTCTCAGTAGCGAAGTCTAAACTTCCTAGGAAATTTTCATTTATGGAGAATTATTCAAGGGATGCTTCACTTTAGACATATAATAAAAATCGCTACAAATCTAAAGAAATGCTGCTTGTCATTTGTATAATGTGATACTAATACAAATACGCGTTTACCATCACATATTTAATCGCGCCATTTTCTTGCTTGAAAAGCTACTTTAAATTCAGATCATGTATATTGCTTGAGAAATTTTTACTATACTGAGAAGATTCCAAATTGAAAACTGCGGAACTATTTGGAACTCGAAAGATATTCCATGTCAACTTCGACAACTTTCATTTGTTTATTAACCCTTAGCACTCGAGAGGCGCCTCTGAGGCGTCACTAAAAATTGCTGTACTATTATATAAAATACGTTTACGTCATTAGATATGCCGGTATTTAATCAATTACTAAACATTTATATATAATTACCAAATTTAAAAAAAAAACAGAGAATGGGAATATTTTAAGTCATAAGAAACGTTTCATTTTCGAGTTAAAATAGCTACTAAAAAAAGAAGAATTGAAAAACTTTTTAGAAATATAAAATAGGTTCGGCAGGGTTGACAAGATAAAATTAGTAGTTTTCTCCGATCGAAAATCATATTCATATTTATAATTTTTATTAAATTGCATTATCATCGACATTTACGGCATTGCTAAAAGTAATTTTTTATCAAGTGAAATGCTAGATCAGCCGTGCGGAGCACTATGCGCCGGTGAGCAGAGACATTGGTACTGTTCCAGCGTTTCTAAACGTTCAAGTGGATCGTGGAGAGCAAAATGGTACTCGTTAGCATCGCGATACGTTCCTCCACGTGTCCGTGGCAGCGCGTCAAGGAGAAATGGCAGCAGGCGAGAGGGGTACGCGCGCAGATTTGTTTTTAAGGTTCGTTAAATGACCGGTGCTTTTTGCCGGGTCTGAGAATGATTACGGAGCACGCAACTCGTGACTGGTGACTCGGTAACAAGGGATCTCCTTGTATACGCCACACGACGAACGACGCCGAGGTCTTCGTCTTCGTCGTCGTCACACCGAACGTCTCAATCGTACGTTCACGAGGACCACGCGGAGGAATGTCCAACCATTTGATTCTAGCTCCTTATGGAGAAAAGATCCTCTATACGACGCGACGGCCTGTGCAAATCATTTCTACCCATTAATCACGCTGGACATAACTCTAGCATACTTCTAGACCTGTAGAACCCTTGACGTTCTACAGAATAGACGTTCCTTTTCGAGAATTTAGACAATATACAGTAGAGTATCAATATATAGTAGACGTTAAACCATCTCTGTGAAAATACGCCAGTTTAAAGAACTTTAACTATTTAACTTCATCTGAAATTTAATTTTATTCCGCTTTTTTTTACGTACTACTTTAGTGATTAAAAAGCATGTTAACCCTCGCTGGGTGAATTTTTACATATTTATGAACCTACACCTTTTTAGAATTAATGTTGGTCATCTTAATGGACATAATATAAATAGTTTAATTATTTGAATCAACTAATAAAAAATTATAATTTATATGGGACGTATATTCTGAGTGCACATGGACCATTAGGTTATTCTTCTTTCTTTTTTGTAGCATTGTTACTCCAAATTGTAACGCGAAATGGACGCGATTAAGGAACTGAAGTGTTTAAACATAAAATGAAGAAAAAAATAGTAGGACAGCATTTTTAGATTCTCTAAATGTTTTTCTCTATTATGCAGTTAACCCTCACCCGTCCATCATTTCACGAACTGAATAATGTCCATTGGTGACACGAGGTACGGATTAATCTAATCATTTTAATCATAAATGCTGAATGTCCGCAGTCTAGCCATCCCCTTTCCTCGTCGAAATAGTTGGCTAATTATTTGGGAAACTCGTTTGTGCGGAAAATCTGCTACATCCGCAGTGAATAGACCGGCGCGGCGGCCATGTTGTGTATTTAAAAGGGAGGGTTCGGACGCTGGTGGTCAATCGAGCGATTTTTTCAGTGGAATAACAAGAGATTTCGTTGGGGGGAGGGCTCGCTGCGGTTCCCGATTGACCGTGGTGTTTTGGCAGAGATCCTGCGCTGCCACCGTATTCATACTTTGTAAACGACCCCACGCGCTCGCATCAACACCGTTGAATTGCACGCGACACGAGCATGATTCATGTAACCCACTCTGTTCATAACCTGTTTGCGGCACAGGTACCGCATCTTCTTATACTAATTGTGCCCCCGTAAACTTATCGACGCACCGCATAACTGCCACACACGAAGATCCGTGGGGAGGAGACGTAGGAGAAGACACGCACACAGTACTCATTTTTGTTTCTTCATCCCCCTACCAATCGATTCGGCGAATAACTCAGCTTCTTCCACTCCCGCTCTTTCTTTGCTGCATTATGCCGGCGCAGCGTTATCATTCCTGCTGCTCGTACCACATTCTGAAACGTTCGCCGACTCTTCTTGCCGCGCTGGCACGCATTCGGCTGCCTACCCCCTCCACCTTTATTCGTGACAGTTTGTTCAACTTGTTTGTTAGACCGGAATGCCAATTTCCTCCAGATAAAGTTCGCACAGAATTTCTTCCCCTCCTCTAGCTATTTCTTAAGTGTGAATATACAGTGACTCGCATACTTGTTCACGTATTTTTTTTCGCCATTGAAAAGAGTACAGTGTGTTACCGTGTATGCGTTAGATTGATCATCCCCATCACCGTCTAATCCAATGTGACAATAGTTTTTTTTATTTATGTTTTTATGAAGCACACTTTACTAACAGACTTGTGACATTTTTCTGATTAAAACGAGACCAAACATGGCGTAAGTTGGCACATATTTGCTTGTTTAATTAACGATTTAGTAGAACCTCGATTATCCGAACCTTCGATATCTAATTTATTATGTCTATGTAATTGTTTCGATGTAATTTAGGATTATAGTAGTTAGGTGACTGTTTTATTAACCCAACACTCAAGTTCCACCGCTTAGTTCGGATAATAGAGATTCTACTGTACCGTGAATTAAACGCGAAAATGTGATCCAGAGTGTATCATGTTTGGTATCGTTTTATTATCATGAATATGTTTGTAAAATCTGCACGAGAAAATCATTGCAAACAAAAATGTTTTATTCGTATTTTCCGATGCTTCTGTCTTCATATTGTCAAAATATTTCAAATTCTATATGCAATTCGAATTGAAAAACGTGAGGATTATTGAATTGTTCAATTCGTATGAACTTTATTTTATTTATTTATACGGTAAATATTCCCGTCAGAAATTGTGAAACATGAACTTTGAGTTGGAACAAATTAAAATTCAATATTCAATAACATTTTCCAGATATCATGTGACTGTATATAAACCTATGAACAAATATCTTAATTTTATCTTTGAATTTTAATGTAGGAACGCTACGAACTGTCGTTCCAATGCAACGACATTCTATTGTGATTGTTTGCGTCGATCCTGTGGCCTTTGGATTCTTTAAATATTCGACATCTCGACGAAGCGACTCGTGGTGGTTCGATCCTCGAGTTGAAGGGTCGAAGCCACAGTGATTCAGTTGTTTCTTGCCTTCGTGATCTGGTGATTCTTACCAAACCGGTCCTGCAACGGGTCCTGGACCATCGCGGCGAGGATGTAAAGGAGTGGATTACGGCAAGAAAAGGAAGAAGCATCTTCGAACTTCGTTTGACGTCACGGCGGAGGTCAATATCACCTGGTCGAATCGGAGCAGAAGCATCACGGCCTCTCGCGGTGCAAACAAACCCTTTTTTTCTTCTTTCTGGCAATCCGCGCTCAGAATATACGAGATATTGAACCTTGCTGCATCGTTCGGCCGGTTGCACCGATGTTTTTTCCTTTGAGGTGGATCGAAGTTGATATTCGGCGAAGGGAAAAGGCTTTTTTACCTTAACCCTTATACGAATCCTCGAACACGTAGCAGTACGAAAGATCTACCTGTGATTTTATCTGTTTTTCGTTTTATACTACAATTCGACCGCTCCTCTTTTATTTATAATAAATCTTAGCATGATCATAAAGGAATATAATAATTCACGTGGATCTTGAAACATAACACGGGTGAATTTTCACTGAAGTATTAGAATATGAGAGTTAAAGGTATTTTAAATGGTACGTTTAATGGTACCCATAAAAAGTGGGGAACACATTTTCAGAATAGCGAACAGATAAATTTCATATCTCGATTATTATAGAACAATTCTGAGCATCGTACACGACAGCAATTTTTGAGTTTGAATTATCTACAAATATTACCATATTTTCTTGTTCTCCACAACGAGATTCTTACTTTTAATACAGCAATATTTTTATCTCTTCCTGGAATCGAAGACTATGTGATTTATCTGCGGCAGGAAAATATTTTCAATAGTCCACACAGATGTAACAAATTCTCAACAGCGAATGGTTAAAATTCCGGAAATGTTCTAAATTCTCAGCAACCGTTTACTAAAAAAGTTCTCCGATGCCTGGAACAGGGTGCGGAAATTTTTCCTCGAAGCGTGGGTTCGATTAGCAGCAAACAAACGTGGAATCAACGCGTCATCGCATCGCGCAGCGTACAGAATCATTGCGAGGTAATAGCGATCGATAGCAGCGTAATGGCGTGCGATTCGAAATTATCGGATCGCCGCGCGTTCTCGTCAGTCCTTTGATCCGAGATACCCGTTAAACGGCGTCGTCGCATCGGCGGGTTCGTTGACCTACTTCCAACCCTCTCCTCGGGTCCGAAAAGTTGGGCGTCTGAGTCTCTCTCCTCTGGTCCAGCCTGTACCCTTTTCCGAGCCTCCGCGAAAAGAGTTTCGCCGCGCGCCGGGGCGAAAGACGAGGGGGAAAAGAGGATGAGGGACCGATGCTGGCCTGGGAGGGGTGTTCGGAGGAACCACCCCCGCGATCAATACAGTAATGACGCCCCTGCACTCGCCGATGTTACTATGCTAAGCGTTCCGCTGTTTTATGCCCGCGAATATACTGCCGCCCGAATCTTCCAGGCTCTTTGAACTCGACTACGGCGTCTCTTATCGGAATTCACCCCCGTCTTTTTCCGCTGTCCCTTTCCGACGTCGACGCTGTCGTTTAATACACCCCCTTCCAACGCCGAGAATCGTTCGAAGACGATCATTCCTAAATTAACCCTCATACGGCCTTCATTTCAAATAATGACATTCCTGGTCCCTTCTGACCACTTAAATTAAATAAACAGAAGATGCATTCGGAATACAAAATCATTATCGTTTATTACGTGCTCATGAATTACAACACTGATGACTAGATTGCGGAGCATTATGCATAATAAAAATATAAGTAATTTTTAGTTTCGATCGTAATGTCAAGATAATTGGAATTAATTTATCGACGCAAGGTTCGATCAATTTCTACACTCTAGCAATTTTGTAAGCAAACTCAAACGTGTCAATTCGGATGTGAATCATGTTGCATTTGCTATTAATAATGTTTAAATGATGTTTAAATGATTGTGGGAGACAGGAATAACATAAAAATGTCTCGATATTTTGAAATCGATATTTTTGATTCCTTTACTGTTTTATTTTCCACCCAGCCAGTTTCTTTATAAACGTATAAAGATGCGCAGTCGATAATAACATACTTCGCACAATTTTTTGTTTCGAGTCTACATGTTCCATTCAATTGTTGAACAATCTGCGACGAATGTGCAGGCGCTTTGTCACGTTCGGATATAATAAAACGCGATGTTCACGGGATTTGTTACTTAACCCCTTGGGTACGGATTTATTTGAGAAAATATTTGCATGTGGAACGGAAATAATTTTCCTAGTACCTAAAAGTTTAATTTTTGGTTTGACGTCTTAGACACGTCATCCGCTCTTAGGGGAAAAAAGTGAATGACGTGTCTCAGACGTCAAATGTACCCAAGGGGTTAAGCAACTGCGGATCTGTCACGTAGTGAGCTTACTTGTTAAGACTTCATTTCTACTATAATCCCGCGTCATCAACAATGACCCAGGACGGACCTTGATTTTCGCGGTAGGATTCTTGCTAGCGGGAAAGATCGTAACATCTTTGCTATCTGAAAAGATATGATCATAAATATAATAGAGAAGCTCAATGACTCCGTTAGTGGCCAGTTCTGGTTTGAGGCTTTGCCTCGAAGCGAATTCCACGGTGATTTCCGGTTTGAAGCGAGCGGGTCATATTTTATAAGCCGGGTAGAATGTCAGTTGAGCTTCATCTCCGGCAAATAGACCCGATAAAAATGCGCTACCCGATCAACATTTCCAACGAGGTGGCGCGAGCCGTGCCGGTGTTGATGCCACTCGGCCCACCTTCGAACTTGGAGCCCAGCGCCGGATCCGTCGGGTCTCTCTTCCTCCGGGCAAACGATAAAGCGTCTCCTTTTTACGGGCAATGAGGCGAAAAATTACTGACCTCCTCCCTCTACCCGGCGCCCAGCTCTCTCTCTCTCGCTCGCCGGGAGTCACCTACCTCGGTGCACCCCCTATACGATTTTCCAATAACTCGTTTACTACCCTGGCTGGCTTCCTGCAACCCCTCCCCCACCTCTTCTACCATGCTCTCTGCCCGGGCTCTTCAGCAGTCTCATCACGTCATCGACCCTCCAATCGCTGACACGACATCTATATACTCGACGCTTCAAGTGAAATATTTTCTTGGCGTCCTTTGAACGGGTCATCCTTTAGAAAGATGGCGATCTCGGTCGATCATCGAATCAAAACTAGATTTGAAACGTTCTTTAGGAAATGAGCTGGCGCCGCGATTGGAAGACTGTCTGCATCGAATCAGTGTGAGATCTTTATTTATTCAGCGCCATTCAGAAATTAGTAAATCGTCGCGTCTGCTAGATTTATATGTAGGGACGCACATTTGCTAATCACAACATTTATTATTTTATGCTAACAAGAAGCAATGGTAACATAACCTAAATGAACTATTCTTTGTAAATTACATAAATGAGTTACATAGAGCTGTGAGAGTACTCGAAATTTCGGGTTGGTGTCGGAGTCCCAAAGTTTGCAATATTGAAAATGGTGGAAATGAAATTGCAAACGAATAGAGTGAAAATAGCTGTTTCACTCAATCCCGAAATGAAACAGTTTCAAACAGTTATTTCCAAGCCGGTTTCAAGCCCTGCTCATAAGTGTACCTAACATCTTCAGCAAAAATTCAAATGAACCCGAGTTGCGAATCAGATTTCAAGAAGATGTGGTACTCCGATGAGAATGTCGAATGAAAAGTGTTTCACGTGGAGTATTTGTCATGTCGCTAACTCGTTGATACAATTCCGTGGCGAGTCCTCGGTCCATTCTAACGGAAGGTCACGGTCGCGAGGAATAAACCCGAAGTAGGTCTGGAGCACGGTTGTTGGATGAAAGTAGACGATCCTTGGACGCGAGAGAGCGAGATAGGGGATAGTTCCAGTTAATTTTCTGGTGGCTCACCTTCATCGGGGTTCGTCGCGTAGAAAGCCAGCAGCGGCGGCTTGGGGTGTGGGGGTGGTTTTGCGGGGGTGGTTCGGGGGCTAGTCCGAGGGGGTAGAGGACGAAGGGTGATTAGCAGCATCCGCATGCGCCGTGGGCTCGGTTCTCGCAGTGGTAGCAGTCGGCAGCTAAGACCAGGGGCGACCCGGAGCCCCCCTTTTCGTGCGGATGCCCGAGGAAGGGACCAACGAGCGAGGGGGGTAGGGGGCAGAGGGGGTTAGGAGTGTCGACGGGGGTAGAGGAGGAGGAAGCAAATTAATACGGGCGAGCAAGAGGGTCCAGCTAACGAACGAACCGACGCCAAGTCTAGTGCCGACCAGCGCCGCGACGCCTTGCAATCCTCTGTCTTTCCTCTTCAGCTACCGTTCCTCCCGTCGTCGTTCTCGTTGTATTTAGGACGCTCTCACGCTCGAATCCTCTCGACGTGCTCGTTCGACGATCAGGACGCACAGTGTGTATGGACCAATTTTTGTATAGAGGCGCCCGCGAATCCGCAGGCTCCAACGGTGAAGTGTGAACAAGCCTTAACCCTTCAGGGACGACACCCGATCCTTGGTTTCTTTCGACGTTGTGCAGTGTCACTGTTGTTACCATAATATGTTAATCAATTAGACTTTTATTTATTTTCAAATTTTTAGAAACAATAATAGATGAATATCGTACTTCATTGTCTGGTTTGGTGGAATTATTTTTAGAACATTTGTTATTGTTAATACGGTGCACAGACGTCGTCCATGAAGGGTTAATGACCACGTAACGGTGTCGCTGGCCACGACAGTGAACGACGTTAGATTTTGTTTTCTTCTTTATCGGTCCTCGTCGGATCTGAGGATGACGGATCAGGACGTTCTCAGAGCTCTTCTTGGTGCGACAGTCGTTATCGAACGAGGATCCTCTTATCACATTGCACAGTCGTTTCTCCACGTTGAAAGTCCTCTCAGTGTCTTGGTTCATGGCTTGATCAGTGATTCCGAGGATCTACTTTGCTACCGATCAGCTGTCGATACTCGAAACAGCCCGAGTTGTTCGTTTGTCTTGCCCTGTGCAGTTCGAGTACTGTCAATTCCATTATTTTTTTAGGAGACATTGAAGCATCCAGTGTCTAAACTGTTCATGTCGTCTAATATTGTTTCCTGAGAGAATTAGTGAGACAAGTTCGAGGGACTTCGTTTGGTATCGATCAGTCGTTGCTGCTCACAGTCTGAATACTTTACCAATTC
Organism: Lasioglossum zephyrum; assembly: GCA_028455615.1. Classification (NCBI taxonomy): domain Eukaryota; kingdom Metazoa; phylum Arthropoda; class Insecta; order Hymenoptera; family Halictidae; genus Lasioglossum; species Lasioglossum zephyrum. The sequence continues at coordinate 2,349,719 of CM052331.1, forward strand.
TAGTTTTCCTTTTTTAGAAGATATTCAAGCTTGCAGTGTTCCGATTCATGCCCTCTGACATTTTCCATGAAGAAATTAGTGATTCCAATTTAAGGAACTTGGTTTACTATCGACGAGCTATTC
>CM052331.1:2349941-2365807 GCA_028455615.1 Lasioglossum zephyrum
TTTTTGTAAAGGAAAATGTCGCTTCAAATGACCCAAGGAACCTCCCATTTCCGGGAACTACACGAATTTTGGGACACCCTGTATATCGCCGCTTAAATGTAAGAACTAGGTAACTCGAAATTTGGACATTTTCAGTTATCCACTTCGTAGTGAAAAAAAAATCAAGTAGAATTTAATGTAGAAACTGGGTAACCTATCAAAGTAATCTACGACATCTAGTGAATCATAATTTAATTGAAGTAGGCAACTTCTGTTTTTTTTTAATGTTTAAAATAAAGAATTGAAAGTTACCTAGTTCTTACATTCTAAGTTCGCGACCTACACATTTTATCAAACAACGTATTCATATGTGTATTTAGATGAGCACGGGTATTTTATGTCCAATTAATCTAATCAATTACTACAATTTAATTGTATGAGGTATTATATCAATGTCATATTCAGAAAATAGAAAAGAATCATATACAATGGAATTATTCTAGGTTGGAAGAAATAGTGCATGCATATAAAAATGAAAAAATTAAGACGCGGCTTTACGAGCAATACAAACATATTTAAGTGTTGAAAATAATCCCCATCATTTTCGGTACGTGCCACGAATTAATAACGTACACCTGATACGAAAAATCATTTAGTACTGCCTTGGATTCCAGCAATTTATTTGAGAGATTATTGCAAGAGATTTTTCATTTATTCAACAAAGAGATTCGAGATTTACCGTTACGGGATTGCCGTTTTAACGTTTATGTCGTCCATACAGAATTCATATGGCAGTGAACGTGCTAAAGGGTATGCCCGTAAAGTATAGCATTCTTGTGCCCGCTGCTGATAAGAAGTGAGGCATTTGTGAAACGGTACAGCCATGTTGATCAAACGCAACTCGTTTCGTCCGCATCCATATATGCAGCATCACATAAATCTGTAACAAAGTTTCACCGTGCGAGCGCGCGGCTAATTTCCAGACCCGAAAGTACCTCGTCGACGATAAGGCCGATCATGTTCTCGATTTTTCTGCGACCGGTTGCAGAACTGCAAAATACACGGCTAAAGGACCACGGTATAGACATAATTGAACATGCCTAACGTGTCTCTGCTTTCACTATCTCGCAAAGTCGAGACATTTTATAGTTTTAAAATAAAATTAACTATTTTATAGTGCAGATTTCCAGTTTCTTCGACTGTTGATAATTAACGCTTCGGTTACAGTGAATGATAATGCCTGTGGATAATGATTTAATTTATATTAATGATTTTCCACTTACAGCCATCTGACAGAAAAGAGTTTACAGGAGTTGCAGGATATGGAGTGCACGATAGACATCACAAAGAAAAATTTCGAAAATCGTTTATTTTCATAGCAAAATTAAGGTCACCTTGGGTAATACAAATAGGAACACATATTTTTTATACCATATATACAGCAGGACATCGAGATGAATTCAAAATACATATTACATGATATCTACTAAATTCGACTTTAAAAAACTCTAAACATTATTCGATAACGAAGAGGTTACGAAAAGCTAAATATTTCATATTCCCTCTACTGTAAATCGAGTAACAATATGTTAGTAAAAATATCATGTAATATGTGTTTTGAATTCGTCTCAATTTAGATATGGTAAAATGCAAGGTTGCTTCGATTTCACCATGATAACAAACTACTTCCGAAATTTTTTTATTGATATCTATTGTGCAGTCCATACCCTGCAACTCTTGTTACAAACTCTTTTTGTCAGATGGCTGAAAGTGGGTGAAAAATCGTGAGTCGCATAAGACGGAACACCCTGTATATGAATACATAGCTCGAAGCGAACCGCGGACGTGTTTAACGATTAAGTGAAGGGAAATGTCACATAAACGCGATATTTATTTATATGTATCGATCGTTTCCGAGACTCATACAATCAATTTATTACCGAGCGCCGTGCAGTGCTTCGAGAAACTGATTTACGCTCAATAGGGCCCGGGAGTAAGTATTTTTTCGTCGCCGAGGAACGCTATGAATTCTATGAAACGAATGGCATCGAATCGTCACCACCGGGCTGCACGAAGACCCCTCGATATAGCCCGACGAAGAGACAAATTGCACGCGATATTTCAGGTGTAATAGCCTGACATAATACTGGCTAATTACGTACGAAGTAGCAATTTTAGCGACAAGAATTTATTCTGCGGCCGTGAGCCCGTGAGTGGAGTATAAAGTAGCACTGAGTAGCAATCGAGTCGCGACAAAGCTGCGGGCTGGCAGATCCTTTGTGGCGAAACCTGTTTCGCCACGTAAGTAGTATGTTGAAAACGTGACAAGAAGCAGTAACGAATTTACAACATCGGTCAATGTCAAAATGTTTATATTTCTCGATATTACCCCTCGTAAATGCTCGTCGGGTATAGCTGAACAAAGTCCTACCGCAATTTTCGCACATTTTCCCTTCAACGTTGTAATTCGTTCAATTATCAGTTCTTCATATGTAATTTCACGTTTCTAATGAACACGATCCTTTGCTAAAGCTTCTTCCGTCTCTTAATAATTTCAGTAAATTCATAAACAATCTTACGGCGTTTTTAAATTCCTCTGATGTCGTCACTGTTTTGTATTTTCTTTACTAATTTTCCTCCTAAACGCATGTAAAATACGTAAAGATTATAATTAATATTAACCAATGTAAAGATTTATATTAATCAATTCCGTTTGTTTTTCCTCTATGGAAGAGAATGCTAAAAATCGTGATCGTCTATTAAAGAGAAAAGGAAACGAATGATAAAGCGCAAAATGTTCATTCTTCTCTGAATAATTTCAGCAAGTTCGAAAACAATGTTACGGCGTGTTTAAATTCCTCTGATGACGTCACGGCTTTGTATTTTTTCTGTGAATTTTCCTCATAAACGCATATAAAACACGTAAAGATTCATATTAATCAATTTCGCAAACATCATTTGTTTTTCCTTTGTGGGAGGGGATTAATGTGATTGGTGTGTGTTGCCTTATAAAAATGGCAAGATTTAATCAATTTCATTTGTTATAAAATCATGTTTATAATTTCAATAATTATAAAATAATGGATCCAAAACCAGCCATTTTGACCGGTCGTGGTAGGTTTACCGTTAAAGAAAAAAGAAAACGAATGATAAAGATATGCAAAACCGTCTTTTTTCCCCTTAATAAATTCACCAGGTTCAAAAATAATGTTACAGCTTTTTTAAATTCATCTGATGTCGTCACTGTTTTGTATTTTTTCTTATTAATTTTCCTGACAAATGTCTATAAAATACGTAGAGATTTATATTAATCAATTCCATTTGTTTTTCCTTTATGAAAGGGAATATTAAAAATCGTGATCGTCTATTAAAGAAAAAAGGAAACGCATGATAAAGCGCAGTAGCTCTTTTTTCCCCTTAATAAATTCACCAGGTTCAAAAATAATGTTACAGCTTTTTTAAATTCATCTGATGTCGTCACTGTTTTGTATTTTTTCTTATTAATTTTCCTGACAAATGTATATAAAATACGTAGAGATTTATATTAATCAATTCCGTTCGTCTCTCCTCTATGAAAATGAATGCTGAAAATCGTAATCGTTTGTTAAAGAGAAAAGGAAACGCATGATACAGCGCAGTAGCTACATTCTTCTCTTAATAATTTCACTAGGTTCAAAAATAATGTTACAGCTTTTTTAAATTCATCTGATGTCGTTACGGTTTTGTATTTTTTCCTATTAATTTTCCTCGCAAATGTCTATAAAATACGTAGAGATTTATATTAATCAATTCCGTTCGTCTCTCCTCTGTGAAAGGGAATGCTGAAAATCGTAATCGTTTGTTAAAGAGAAAAGGAAACGAATGATAAAGTGGTGAAGAAGAGAGGAAGCCTCTGACGAGGTAATTATCGTGCGTCTAGGGCCACCTTGCACGCGGACGCGCCTCCACGGATGCATTCTTGCACCCTGTTGCACCGCTAACAACGACCGCTACAAATTACAGTTTTCAAGCTGGAACGATCGAGCTCGACTTTGCATAAAAAATTATACGCCGTTTCGGAAGTAGGCCGCTTCCGGTCGATCCTCGGCGACGACGATGTCGAGCCGGTTCAACGTGGACCCGCCTTTACGAGCGGAGGGGATGCGAGCGGGTGCGAGCAAGCGCGAGCAATCGCCCGACAATTTTTGTCTCTCGTTAGGAGAGATGGAAGCGAAAGATACAGGAACCCGGTCGTTGTAAGCTGTAACGAGCTGGTTCGAGACCGGTCGACTGGTTTTCCTTCGCTTTCCCGTTGCGCAATAGTCGCGCGCGCGCGGCGATACCGTCGGTTTTTCAGTTTACGGTTTCGGGATTACGATCAGGACGTCACGGTGATTAAAGCCAACGTGTCCGCGAGTGAAATCGACCGGGAAAATTACGGCTAAATGGAACCGCTGAACGTTAAAGAAATTAATAATCGGCCCGGTTCGAGTCAGCCCGTTCTGTCTGTCCCTAGCTCTCTGTGGCCGTCGCGTCGCGTCGCCTCAGCCTCTTATGAAATCCCGCGAGCCCCCGTGGAAAGTGAAATTACACCGGATTTAATAGACTTATTAATGCCCGCCGCAAATCACCATTGTGGAAACACCGATATTTCTAATCAACCCGAATCCCTGATCGTTTTTGGCTTAGTGGGATAATTAAAGACTCTAAAAGTCTAAAGACTAAATTAACTGCGAACGAACTTGTACAGGGTAAAATTGTGCCACTCACTATTTGTTGTACAAGAATTTTAATGCAAACAATTTTAATCTCTTATGTATGATTTATTAGAACGTTTTTGTCGGTCATAATTTTCTAAAAGGGAATTTTTATCTATTATTTATTTTTCAATAGCTGTAATGTACATATACATATATCGATAAAAATAAATAAATTTTTTTTATTAAATTATTTATTTGTAACAAAAATAGCAACATGAAACAGATAGTAAAAAACAAAAGGATTTAAAGAAATTGCTGTACTATTTGAAACATATTAGAATTATTAAAGACAATGCAATTTTATTTGACTTCTGCTTCTTGCAATTGATACAAACAATTTTCATTTTATATCCATATCCGCAGTCTAATTGTAAGACATTACTAGAAAATAAAAATGTATCGTGTCGACTGCAAGAAGACGGAGAAGAAATTCATTTGTTCTCTTGATTTCTTTAGCGAGTTGTAAATAATGTAACAGAATTCTTATATACGTTTGTTGATTTTACTGTTTCGTATTTCTGTAATTTTGTTTTCGCACAAATGCATTTCTGCAAATCTATTTTATAAATAGGATTTTTTGATTTCGTGGAAATGCATGGAACTGATATAGTCGAGTCTCGCAGACATAATGCAAAGTCGGCCAAAGAGAAGGCCGCCTCGTCTCGATTATTAAAGCGAGCAGGCCTAGAGGACAAACGTCCCAGTTTCTCGCGTTTCCGTCATTAAACGGAGGCGACAGGGAGTCTACCGTCGACGTAATAAATATAGATGAATAGAGGCGGCAGAGATTACGCGTACATCTACGAGCACCCATTTCGTCTCGTTGAAGACGCTTTGATCTATTCTCGCTGGCGAACCACTTTGTCGTCCTGCAGAAATTTATGAAACCACAAAACAGCTTCTTCGACCGGGCTGGACACGTTGGATGATCATGAATCATCGTTCTCCATCTTAAATCGGGATAAAGGGATCCATAAACCTACGTGTCATTTTAATTTATTCGTTCGGGAGCAAAGTGAACAAAACAGCCCACCAGCGAATAAATAGAGTACAGCTTAAATCCAATGATTTATCCTCTCGTTACAATGAGGAAACAGTAAAACGATATAATTACATGTACTCGTAAAATCATCGCATTCACAAAAATTCAAACTCGAAGAATATTTTTAATTTTATCTAGTTTTGACTAGATTGTGGATTTTTATGCAAAATTGTCTGCTTCTGTTGCAAGAAACAGGAACTAGATAAACATTTTAATTCTTAATCATTTTTAGACTGAGGATTTTATGCATTTATGAGAAAAATGCGAAGGTGTAATTTAAAATAGTAAAAATATTAGGAAAATTTAAACATACTATTATATTATTTTCAACTTACCAAACACGATAAGGAAGAAAATATATTTATATTTCATTCCAGTTTTTTTTGCAATTCAGATAAGAAATTTTTATTTTAATAAGTTGAAGATATTACATCGCTGTATCTAAATCATTTTATTTTTTCTATTGTTTTAAAATAACACTTACTGTGGTGAGATGACGAGAAGGTCCCCGGGGCAAGGCTTTTGTCCCCACTCTACCTTCCCCTTCTACGACGCTATTCCCCACCTCCGCCGCGGTCCAGTCACGTGACGCGTTTCGTTTCCTTCCGTCGTACATGTAATTTGGCGACATTACTCCCAGCAGAGTTGGGCATTAATCAATTAAACTTTTAATCAAAATTGATTGATTACTGTGTACGAGTAAAAAAGGTAAGTATTGGAAAATCGTCTATTGATTGAACCGATTGATGAAGTTAATCGTTGATTAAAAAAGAGATATCAAATCAGAGACTGATTTAATCAATTGTTGAAGTTAATCGCCACACGGTCTACCCATAAATTATAATAAGGAGGGAGTTTACAATTTCTTCGGTATGCATACAGTTTTGATTTTAATTATTTACCCGATTGACGATTACAATTGAAAAGAATGTAATCGTTAACCACAATTAACGACTAAAGTAGCTGTTTAATTGTTAATTGCGATTAACGATTGTTGATTAAATTTTTGTCCAACTCTACTGTGGTTCACTGTATGCCTGATACTTGGAGGACTCCTGGTACTTAATTTTTTTCAATTCGAACGCAACATAATTTTCGGCCCTGCCTCGTATATCCGCAGAGCTACGACGAGTATGAGTACGAGGGTTAATCGGGCCGCGATCGCAACAAATTTTCGCGCACGCAGAACCCGTTCCATGCGCGATCCACGCGAGCCTCGCGACTGCTCGTGTGCACACAACGGCCGTTCGTTCACCTACGAATTCACGGCGCAAGAACAAAGTCTACGGTCGCCGTCACGGATCGGTATCTCGGTAATTTATTGCTTCTGATACGTACAAATTGCGCTTGTCCATCTCGCCGGGCTGAAGTATCGACGGACAGCGATTAATTGAATTTTTACCGGGCGCCGTTTGCTCGCTCGTCCGAGCTGAAAAAGCTGTCTGAATATATCGACCGATTCCGTTGAACTTTTTCTTCGAAATTAATCATATTCCGATCTCCCTATCCCCCCTGCAGATCCGTCCCATGTAATGCTTTTCAAACAAACGACTGCGTTCCGCTTAATTTGTTGTGTGATCTATGGAATCCCAAAACAGGAATCGAGAGATTCGTCGATTTTTGTCGATGCGAATCTGGTTTCATTAAAAGAAACGTGATATCTCACTTGAAGCAAGGAGCCAGATACAATAGTAACATATTTCGAGATCGATAGATAGCCTGCTCGATATGTTTGATAAAGATTAGGGATCTAACGTACGGAACATTTAAAAATATACACACGTTTCATGCTGCAATGAATCGTACATGTTGGAGAAAATCAGATGTGGCTCTACGTTAAAATGAAATCAGTACGACTCGTGTGATTGCTCTGATGTTACAGAGGTCGAACTATTTAAAGAACATTACTTCAAGACGATTTTAATATTATTGTTTCTTTATCGTTATAACAAGAATGAGTAATTTGAATGAACAATGACATTAGAAGAATTAGCAAATATTTTTGTATTACTTTCAGCCTCTTAAACCTATTGAAAAAGATAACAACGTTTTATTTCTCTCGAGTTTGTTGTTATTTAGGAGGAAAATTTTTATTTTTCATAAAGATCGGCAATCTATTAATAAATAAGAATTCCTTTTCGTTTGGCAGTACTTATTTTAGCAATATTCTTCATAGTTACAATATTCTATCAAATATATATTTTCTTCTTCTAATAAACAGTGATTGAATCGAAATGAAAATAATCCACGAACTTTAACAAAAAATGAGGTAACAAAAATATGAACGGAGTCAAATGGTCACCGGATATTAATTTCACACATTCGCTGTAAATATGTGATCGCGAATGAAGCACAATTGGTCGAATTGAACCGACAATGAGTGTAAATCACAGGATGATCTTTCCTACGACCATTATCGAGTATGCGAGGGTTGAATCGCAAGCGCCGGAGAAAGAAAACGGTGGTTTATTGGCGAGCCGGAAGAATGTCCCGAAAATAAGCCGGTGAAATTTCGCTAAGAACCGCGACAGGTGGCGAGTAAAGTGGAAGGGTAACGGGGAGCAAAAAGGAACCACGCAAAACGAAAAGAATAAAGAAGAAATACATAACTTATCTCGGGACAAGAGTCACGTGGACGGGAAATAAATGAAGTCGCGCCGAGACGGCGAAAAAGTATTTTCGTCAGCCACTGTCGCCGCTCCGACCCGGTGTCGGTGTACTTTAAAAATCGCCGGATAATAAATCCAAGAATTACCGGCCGCTTAATCCTTTCGCCGATTCGCTAGAGATCATTTCGCACCCTCGCTCTCCCTTTTTCATCAGAGCCTAACCTCTCGATCCGAACGTTTCGGTCGGCTCCTATTTCTGCGATAAACTAGCTAACAAATTCAAACAATAATCACACTTACAACACGAATTAAAACTATATATTTTAGTATTTAATTTAATTATTTAATTAGTAATTAATTTTAGTATTCAAATTTGTTATTTTACAATTATTGAAGTTATGAAGGTAGCTTTGTGGCAATTGATTCGGTAGAATAAAATAAATAAAATCTAAAAACTCTAAATAAAAAAAATCAAGGAATTTTTATGAGACTATACATACTAGTTTCTATGCTGGGTAGGTTTATTGTTAAAAAATGTGTAAGCACAGAGGTGGACCCTTAAAAATACTATAAAAGTTCGAAATAATATACAATTAATTGTTTAGTATATTCAAGCCTACTGTTTGTTCTGATAAGTGCATAAAATTCACTTTTGTAGAATAAAAGGGTGACATGGTGGTGGGGCTACGGTCGAGAACGAGGACATTTGCCTCATTTCTCATTGGAAACGTCCGGGAATAAATTCGACGACAGAGCCGGCAATTATTTACGACGCGAGGGCCACCGACTTAATTAATTTTATGTAAAAATATGTTCGCCGCGTCCGCGTGTCCGATGTTCATCCGTTTTCAACTGATACCGGGACCGGCTAGAGAAAAACGTCTTTGATAAACTGTTGCCCGGAGAGCGCACCTGCTCGCCTGCGCGATACTTTGCACGTGCCCTGTTTCGACGCGCATACTTTATCCGGCGTTTTGTAGTTTTCGCGTGCGCGCGCCTCTGCGAATTAAAACACGATCCGCGGACGTGTTTTATTCGAATGAAATATTGCAACGCGAACGTTCCGCTCTGCGGAATTAACCCTTCCAATAAAAATTAATAGAACGCTGGAATACACCGGGGCGGTTCGCTCGCGAGAAGATAATTTCAAAGCTAATGCCATAACTCTCTATGCTTCCTGGCATAAATAGTCGAACAAGTTTCACAGAAAATAATCGTTAACCCCTTGACGCACGAAGTAAATGGAGTTTGATACGAGTGCAAAGGTGCCATTTATTATTCACAATTTTCGCATGAAATCTAAACAATTCCTCAGATTATAATGGACACGTACAATGTCGTAATTGGTCCTACCTTTACAGTGTGACTCACAAAAAAATCGAATGAATCATTAATTATTTATTATTGCTTTAAACCAAGTGGTTTATACAGCAAATACAGTATTATTACATTTGGCTTACATTAAATTGGTGTCACGTTGTTTCTAAATTCTTGCGGAACATTGTTTCAGAAAATTATAAATTATTTTTTCAGACCTTCAATATCAGGTTTACACAAGAAGGAACTAATACAAAGAGGGAAACAGTACTTGCTTTTGAGAAGCTTTGTTTCTAATGTATCTTCTCCTTTTCTAGGACATGAATAATTACAATGAAAGTTTAAATCACTCAAATAATTAATTAAATGAGATTTAAGATAGTAAAAGGATTGAGAGAATTTAGGAATATCGATGTAGTATTTTCATCTTGTCGAAATGATTAAAGAAGGAATAATAATTTTATTTGCCATCTGTTTCTTACGATTGATGCAGAGAATTTTTATTTTACATAAAGATCTCCGAAGTCTATTAATCAGTCAGGTAGTTTCCAGGTGCACAATGGTTTTTTTCGGAATTGTGTGCCAGGAAAATGGAATCGAATCGAAACGGCGTCGCGTCGCGCAGGGTCACGGTATCCGACGAGTTCTATAAAACAAAGGAAGATCGTCGGGAGGCAGGATAATCCTAGCAGGCGGATTATTCGGGATTTTTCTTCGCTGTAGGGTAAAAAGAAACGAAGAGGACGCGGCTCAGTAGTTCCTCCACGCAGGCTCCGTCTTCCTGCCAACCCTCCACTGATATATTGCTCGCTCGACCCTTTTTTACTCATCTCTGCCGCTGTTTCTCTACTCCTTGCATTATCCTGAAAACCGTGTACAATGCACGGCCTCCTGAGACAGAGCTTCGCCTGCATCTACCGTTCACACTTGCGCAAATATTTCTTATCTCTGACGGTGAGTGCATTTATAATTAAGAGATGAACTTTGCGCGCTCTTTAACGTGCTCGCTACCACCGTGAATTTCATCAACTGTCTTCATTGTTGCAGCGTTCTCTTAAACGCATCTGTTTATAAAATGCGATATAAATGTTACCATCAGACTGCGAATTCTCTGCATTCATCATTCACGATCGTAATGAATAGAGCAAATGCATAAGAAAAAAGACATTAAAAGAATTTGAGCACATCGTTGCATTATTTTCGTTATATTGGAAAGGAAAATGCATTTCCATTTAATATTTCTGATTCTTACAATTGATCCACACAATTTTTATTTCGCATAATAATCCACAAATTTGTTATCGTGAGAAAACCATAATTTTGTCTGACAAAGGATTGATTCATTGATTAAAGGTTTTCTTGTGATGAATGTCAATTAAATTTTGTAAGTTAATATATAAAAATCCCGCAGTTTAGATATCATTTTAACTCAATTTCACTACAGTGCCGGTAATTTTATGTGTATCGAAAATATATTAATTCTTTTCTAAATTCAAGTCTTCTGTCCAACCTGTTCGAAATGAATTAATAACTCATAATAAATTAATAGAGATTATTTTCGCGAGTAGTTGTTCATAAATACGAATCAATTCATACACCTGCTATAAAAATCGAATGAACGAGTGCATACGATATAATCCAATAATAATTTGTTTAATATTATTTAATAATAATTTTTACTTAATCGTATAAATTGTTTCGTTTTGAGGATGTAAAAATGTAGTTGGGAATTACGGATCACCCAGCACGAAAACAGCAAAGACAGAGATTTTGCGGAACGAGGGATACATCCCCTCTCGGTTCATAATATCATACACCGACTCCGAAATAATGCCTCCGCAACCCCGTATTCCCGGGCGCTCCTCTCGGACCCTCTTTCCTTAGTCCTTCAACAGTTTTCTTTTCCCTCCTCGTGCTTTCCCGCGGCGTGGCGAGAGGAGCACGCTTTTCCGAGCAAGATTTATGAAATGGTTCTTTGTACAGTTCCATTTTAGCGTGCGCCTCGATTTACTCGCCCGGGGTAAGGCTGAGCCACCGACGTTGTCTTATTCTGAAAGTTTCCGGGGGAACGTATCACGCGGTGACGCTCGAAATACGAGCTTACAAGAGCACCTAGCCAAGTGACGGCCACCGATTTTGATGGAAACTTTCCGTGGAAAGTGGCCCTTTCAAAATGTGATCGCCACTAATCTTTTTATCGGCCATCACCTGCGTCGGAGAGGGCGAAACGGCTAAATCGGTGGTGGGTGACGTACTTAACACCGCATCTCGGCAATAGGTCTCATTATCGACAGAAAAATTGAGTGTTTCATTTTCATAATTGTGAGAGTTCTCTTGAAAAAATTTAACGAGTTTCGTCTAATAGTAAAAGTCCAATTTAAGTCTCTGTTACTTGAATCTTGTTGTGGATATCAAAAAATTGATCAACGATAAATTTAAAAAATATTGCAACATTCATATACCATGTGGCTGTAAAATAGCTCAACGTCGTAAAGAATTAAATTGATCTTGAAGTAACATGAACATTTATTAATAATGGATTTAAAAAATATTACAACATTCTTAGACCATGTAGCTGTAAAGTTGTACACAACATTATAAAAAATCAAATTGATCTCGAAGTAACATGAACATTTATCAACTATGGATTTAAAAAATATCATAACATTCTTATACCATGTAGTTCTAAAGTTGCACAACGTTATAAAGAACTAAACTGATCTTGAATTAACATGAACAAGCCTATTGTTATTTGTTAATTATTTTGCAGCTTTCTGTAGGATTTCCAGCGTTCCCAACGTGTCTGACACCCTGTATATGGTAGCGTTGGTTGCACGCATGTCAGACCACTCACGTTCCAGGGTTGGTCGAGAGGAAAGGGAGTTTATGTAAGACGTTTCCATACGTGGATGCGTAGGAAAGTCGAGAACGCTGATACGCGGCAAAGAATTCCACGACAGAGCATGTTGCACGCATTTTCTCAGCGCATCCTCTCGCCACACCCAAGGATCCACCCCTAAAGTCGCATCTATCAACTTGGAATCTTGATTTCCAAACCCCCAACCCTCACCTTTCTCATCCAGCCGTCTTTTGCCGCAATGCCCCGCCTTGCATCACCCAACTAATCGTTTCCAAAAAGTTGGGAAAAATTCTTAAAACCACAATACTGCATGATAAGTTACTAATAAGTATTCGGTGCAGCAGGTTTACATTTTTACAAGTTTGTGTTCAGCTGAAACATTGTTTCAACTATTAATTTATTTATTATTCAGCGCATCCAGGCCCTAGATTAACCCTTTGCACTTCGAATTACTTTTCAATTTTCTTGCCAACAACTCCCTACTATTTTACGTGTTTTATTTGAAATTTATTTCTTAATTATAATAAAAAATTTTTATAAATAATATTTATATTTTTTATTCATTATATAATTTAATTATATTATTTTTATTATGAGATATTTATTTATTTACTTATTTTAAACAATATTTTTTACTAGTTATATTAAATTTAGCTTTCTCTATCTTAGTTGTAATGTATATTTGTGAAGCCTATGTTTGTTTTTAACTAAAAAATAAGATATTAATTCATTTACATTCTTCTTTCTCTGATGTCGAGACGAAAAAGGAGTGCAAACTATTAAGACTTGTCTCCCACTATACCCTTTCACAATATCACGTGACTAATTCGGTACCGGCAGAGAAAGGGTAGCTTTTTCCCCTTGATTCGAGTCGATTCTCCTGATCTGGCGACTCTGAGTGCATCCAGGTCTCCATTCCCAACTGAGTTGTCTCAATTTTAATTTTTGATTATGCTTTTAATTATCAAAAGTATATCCTTTGTGGTAAAATAAAAGCTAACAATCTAGAGTGGCGGTATCTCCTTGAAATATTAAATGTAGATTTGCTTATACAGAAAACAGGAAGATTTCAAATCCATGCATCGATTTTCTTCAACAGTTTTGCAAACGATCGATGCGGAACGTTTACCATTCGAAGTACCGAGGAAAGTGACAGCGCGCCGCGCCGTGTGGAACGACTAAACAAAACTCATTCAAATATACATAGAAAAGCGCATAGTTTCCGAGATAGACGGGATACCCGACACGAACACCGGCCACGATTATGGTTGTTACACCGGAGAAATCTCCAGCGAGCTGGTCGGTAAAATCCAGAAATGTGTGAGATGTATCCGTGAAACTGTCTAGTCGCCAGAAATATTTAATCGTCGATAAACGTCGTCGTAAAGAATCAATAGAAAGGAGTACGGGGCGTTGAGCGTTAATAAAACGTGCGTATGCATGGCGACATTCTCTAAACGATGATCGTTTATCCGAGTCCAGTCGTTATTTCCCTGAGATATCTTAAACAACATTAGTAATGTTATTACGCCTTCGGTATTTCGCTTTACAGTTTATCGTTATTTACTTTGCCGCGGTTATTGCTTGCATCTACCTCTTACTCTTTTTTACTCCGTAACAGCAATTTCTTAACATTATGTAACTTATTCTACACTGTACGTCTCTGGAGATATTTCTACCCCCCACTGGATTCTAGGATTTTTTAGCTGCAAACATTCCGTGGACTATGATTAACAGAGCGAATTCTTTCGGTGGATGTAACGAAGTTTATATAACTTGAAAGTAGCAAGTATTCCCATCTTTAGATAATTAGTTTAATTAATAATGGGTTTGGAATTCAGAAGAATTTACCCTGGTATGTATGGAATAAAAATTGACGATCATGATGCACATAGCATGCTAAAAATTTTTATTCTTGTAAATAGTCTCATGGACTGTAATTGACTGAGCGAATTCTTTTGGTGGATGTATAACGAAGTTTATGTAACTTGAAAGTAGCAAGTATTCTTATCTTTAGATAATTATTATAGTTAATAATGGGTTTGGAATTCTGAAGAATTTACCCTGGTATGTGTGGACTAAAACTTGGCAGTCCTGATGCACAAAACATGCTAAAATAAAATAAGATTCAAGAAATATTGACACTCAAAATATAACTTCGAAGCTACATATCTTTATAGAGTTCTATCCACCTTCACGTAAGTTGTACTGAAAATTAACAATGAATTTACAATTATTTAAAAACTTGAATACAGGTTTCAAATTTACACTGCTATAATTGTATATGATAAATAGACTGAATGATAACTGCAGATGTTTATGCAATTTTTAATTTTTGCAGGCAAATTTCAGGAAACTGGAAACAAATGAAATTTTATTTTCAGTGGTAATAGCCTTTATGAATCTGAAATAAATAAAAATCGTATTGAATTCTGTGGAATTTCCTATTCTCGCATTTTCTGAAAATTGTTAGAAATCATAAATACATGAAGATCCTGAGTCCAATGATAACTAAAAATGAAAAATTAGACTAGAAAATATTGGAATATCAATATACGTAAAAAATTTGTTCTCTTTTATGTTCTATATATTACAACACTTCCTAAAATCATCTTAAAAGATCCACAATGTTCAACTGAAGCTCGATTATCAAGTAAGTATTGTTTCACGATGTGCAGTGTTTCGCGACGCAACTATTTTTCTTTCAGCAAAACACGATCCTCGTCTCGCAGTTTTCCATAATAGATCTTTCACGAGGTAACCAACTTCCTCTTGGCTAGAGACTCTGCTTCTCTAGACGACGAGGCGAGGCAAAGGAGGACATGGGCAACCAGAGACGAGCCTAGCGCACAGAATAAGACTCGTATTTATCGTTGGCCCGCCGGTAGCTACGGATAATTAAAGCCTCTCCCTGTGCTTCGACCTAGATATTAATTAGACGTGCATGGACACGTTGCATGGCCGCGCTTTGCATCTCTGAACCCTCCTACGTTGGTCAATAATTTCTTAATTGTTCAACGAGAACGATAATTAAATAATTCGTCACTCGTTTCATTGCAGACTGCAAAATTCATTCTTTCATTTTTGCATGGACAACGGAAAAAGAAAATCTAATTTTTCACATTTTTCTGCTTTTGCATATTTTTGAATCTTTTATTCGTCTTTAACTGTGTCTTACCGTAATGTATATTTGTTGTATAATGCGATAAACAAATGATTAAAAACGGTGCATATATATATATATATATATCTTCTGTGGCAGTAACTATATTTATTGTACATTTACATATTCTTTAAACAATTTTTTGATCGCAGAAGTC
>CM052331.1:2365907-2400656 GCA_028455615.1 Lasioglossum zephyrum
AAAAAAAAAATAGAAGTTGCCTACTTTTTACATTAACAAGATTAAACTAAATTATGATTCACTAGATGTAACTTACGATTCCTTATTTTAGAGAATTCGATGAAACAGTATTTTAAGGTTTTAAGATCATGGTAGGGAGACCGTTATTTTATACATAATGCTAATATCTGCTTATATATTTCTTTATTATAAGTGGAACAATACATAAAAAAAAATCATTTTGGATTAAAAAAGAAATTTTAAACTTCTTTTTTCAAAAAAGAAAAAAACAGAAGTTGCCTACTTTTTACATTAACAAGATTAAAATAAATTATGATTCACTAGATGTCGTAGATTACTTTGATAGGTTACCCAGTATATATATATATTTACATTAAATTCTACTTGATTTCTTCTTTAAAAAAGCTCGTTTCTCATCATAGATACAATTCACTTTCCATTCCTTTCCTTTAATGTACGTAATGCTAAGGGTTTAATTTTTTTATTAAATTAATAATAAAACCTTCCCGTATGCAATTTAGTACCTTTGGTAATCGAGATAGAAGAAAAATGGTCTTACTTTTACCTTTCATGAAGAATATTTTTCCAAATCCTTAGATTATAAAAATACGAGAATGATTGATAATGTCGTTTGCGTCGCCAACGCGAACACGTTCCAATTGAATTGTACAAATTCATTCAGGATAAAATATTTATTAATACGTATTTTAATGTAATTGGGAACAACTACCACGATCAAACGTACACCCGCAATAGTAGGGTACATTTACCCTAAGAGAATGTATTCCCAGTCGCTAAAGCAATTCTTTCGCGTTTACGCAAAAGTCTTTACAGCTCGGTCAGCATAACATGCACGGCATACATAGCCGGCACAGACAGTTTCATGGCGAAAGAAATGGACGCGCCTTCATTGGCTTTAATGGGACGGTAAATAGGCGAGCAGGAAATTTGCGCTTTCGAGGCGCGGGATACACGAAAGCGCGCAGGAAATTCTAAGCAAGATGGCCACGTCGGGGCAGGCTGGTTCAATAGAAACTATTTGCAGTGCCATTAGACGGCCCCAGGACTCTCGCGAGCGAGAAGCGACGCCCACCGGTTGGCGCCTGTAAACAAAACATCGCGAAAGACGCGAGTATCGCGAAGAATCGCGCGCGACCGCTTAACTCTGTTGCGACAGAAACTCTAAATTATCGTTGCAACAGCCAACGATTTCATTACAATTGCTAATAAATGGCACGCGGTCCGATGGTCGTGTAGATTTTATGCGCGTACGTGAGCATAAACGTATGCACGAAGCCAGCAGAGAGAGAGAGAGAGAAAGACCGCAAGCGGCCCGATGTCTTTATTTCGTTTAAAGGCCACGCAAGCTTCCGAGTTTATGAGAATAAATTATGCAAACCTCGGGGCCCGTTGCCAACGCCAACGGTCTTTTGTCTTAACCGGCTCCGCGAAAAAATATTCGCATTCCACGTGTGTCGCACTTCGACGACGCGAGAATAAAGGGCCCCGTTGTTGAACAGTTCGTCACGTCTGTCGCGCTGCTTGCTTGCTCACTCCGACGCCGACACCGCTCCATCCCCCTCTTCCCTACAAACGCGGCCGAAAATTGTAAACTGAAATCCAGACTGTTTCTCTACCACGGAATTCTCTCAGCTGTTGCTCCTCTAGAAATTTAACAGAATATACACAAAGTCGTTCGGTCTAGTTAAGCCAGCATTTCCATGTCATTTTATTCATTCTCCACTACATGCAGGACTACCTCTTGCAACAAAGGAAGAGCAACTTAAGAAAATTATGAAATTCTGTAATTATTAATATAATCATTATACCTACACCTAAAAACTGAATTCATTATATTTTAATTATTAAATTTTTATCATATAATATACATATGTAAACGAAACTTATTAAACTTTCTATTTAATTTTACGAACCGTTCTATTAATGAAATTATAATTAAATTAAAGGTTTATCCCTTTTCAACTTTATCAAGAACTTGATAGTTTTTTCAAAATGATATCCAACGCAGTTAATGTAAACACAGTCGAGCAATTAATATTCATTGTAAAATCATTTATTTCAGTTGGATATAGTTTCAGGTCCTTTAAAGGTACTTTCAGGTACTTTCCAAGCCTTTTAGTGAATTGTCTCTTTTATTTCGAATTCGTGAATTTTCACACAGAATTAGAAACCAATATAGAGTTGTTATAAACATATTCAAACAACGAATATGTTTATATGAAAATCACCTGTTTCGTCGGGGATGCAGCTCATGGTGCACCGCAAAGGATGCAGAGGGCCCTCGAGGTCGACGCATTGCACGCGATGCGATGCATCGAAAAGGAGCAAGAAAACGGCCGGCTCAGAACCGTAAATATAATTAAAACGAAAAGATAAACGATTACCGTACGATAAATTTCTACCTTCGACGTTAATATCATCCGCGATAATTAAACACGGAAGAAAATTGTACGGGATGAGTTTGATTAATGCACGCTCTTGCACGGCTATCGATGACAATTCATTATCCTCGAGGAGGAAGATCGCCAGGCGTACACGGTATCGGGGCCTTCGCAAAATGCGAGGGTGGCCTGTTCTCGTTTATTTTCCATGGCGAGAAGGGGATCAGGTATAATTTGAAGCAATGCCACGCCTTCCGTTCGCCTGTGAACCTCCGTTGCGCCGTGAGTCGCGCTCGGTAGCGTTAATAACGTGCGCCGCCGTGAAATATAATAATTGCCGTATTATAATTTACTCGGCGACGTGAGTGAACGCGATCCAGGCCCGACCAAGCCGCCTTTTACGCTTCCGCGAGCCGTTTCCGCGTACTCGACCGGTTCCGACTGCACTACTCTTCCACCCGGGCAACCTGAAATTTTGCAGGAATTCAACATTCCCATGGAACAGTCTCTCTGGCATTTCTACATACTCAAATTTAATTTTCCTTCTTAGATTTCTTAACGTCATATTTGTCAGAAGCCTATTAAGCCTTCAGGGGCGACGTCTCTGTTGAATATCTTGTTTCCGATCACAATTTTCGAATTGATTACCGACGATTAGATTGTTAGGTGCGATACACTTGTATTATCATGTTCACTTTTAAGAATATCAACGTGATTAGAAGTAATATGAAAATGTCTGAATCACGAATACATTATGATTACATTTGTGACATCGTCCAATGTCGATCATACTGAAGGACGCCAATCTGGCATCGTCCTTGAAGGATTAATACGATTATCAATTAATATTTTATAGAATTTTTACCTGTTTCCTCATTGTCCAATGAGCGTCTTCAAATGATTACGACATTATTGCGTTTTATACAGAGTAAAAAATAATTAAATAATTTATTGTATAATTAATGGTAAAGCTTTTGTGCCACAATTCACGTCACGTCGTCTTGACACACGTGCGGTAAAGTGTTTGTGTATACATGAAATAAAATATAAATTATAAACAAGAATACTACATCTCGATAACGTAAACATAGACTGACGATTACTCCAAAAACATTGTTGACGTCTTTGAACGGGCGTCTAAGACAATGCGATGAGAATTGTGGCACAAAAACTTCAATAACTCAAAAACTAATCTTTGCCGAACCATTTACGAAACACCCTCTAGAACCTCTACCTAATTCCTTACCGTTCAATGCTCGTCTTCAAAACTGACCGACCGCCTTCAAAACGGGCAGTAACTGCTTCGCCTCGAATAAATGTCTTAAAGAAATCCTGCGTGAACATTCCTCAAGGAAAAAAAAATGTTTTCTACCTTATACGACGCGGATCAATCCGAAAGTTGAACCTAAAGGTTGAAAGAATGCGGCTTTGGTAAAAAGATCGGCGGAGCTGAAATCACGAGAGTTTTTGGACCGGCGGGTGAACAAACTCGTTTCACCAGGTCATCGACAAGTTGACTCGGTTTGCTATGCGGTCCCCGGAGCGTTAATTAAACGTCCGCGACAGGGAGACGCTTAGTGAGGGTTCAAGGAAGTGTCCAGGGGGATATCAGGCGAACGAGAGGCTAATAAATTCGAAGCGGCGGGAAGATAAAAGACTCACCTGACCGCGAACGAATCGCGAGCGGTAGAAATGGTTGGCGAGAGGTGGGTTCGCCCGTTGAGCTGGACCCAGACGAAATCCATAGCGGCCCCCGGCGCTATTCATTAGTCATCTGCACCGCGGTAAATCCATAATGACAGGATAAACTAGCTGTTTACAGGTGATTACGCCAATTATCGGCGATACCGGGAGCGTCCGCGGTTGTTTACATTTGACGTAGTCCACGTTCTCCCTCTCTCTCTCTCTATTTCTCTTTGCGCATGTACCCCGCATCGTGTGCACGCATAATGGCAACCTATGCCTGGCTGCATCTTGTGCCGCTTGTCCCGGTACTGGCTGGCTGCGTGTTCAGGGCAATTTATTGCTCGCACGGTACGCTAATCGGGAGACAGAAGGGAGATAGCTTTGACAGCAGGGAAACCAAAGAAATGGCCGGATATAAGGGGGTGGGAGGAGGTTTGCAGTCGATCCGGAAGCGAGCTGCGAAGGTCGGTTTACAGGAACGTTGCTGAATTCCTCACTGGTCGCTAATAGTTGGTATCGTACTTCTACATAGGATGCAGGAAAAAATATGTGTACCAGGTTAGAACAATATTACAGTTCAGGCTTTTTCTAGGCCTGTTTCTAAAGCAAATAGGCGACTTGTCCATGAACACTAAAAACAAGAATTTAGGGTATCTATGATTGAAATTAAGAATTCATGGACTTAGTGTTGAAAGTACATATTTATTTCGAGTGCCCTGATCATTTCAACACCCATTGTAAAATATAAGTGGCTCTAACAATTCGATCAACACGATCCGTTGGATTGTATAGAATCTACCTAGTATTTGCGGAGAATTGTTTAGAATTGTTTGGAAATAGAGGGGGAGGATGGGCTGATCTGTCTAGTGGATGAACACGTAGCTGCCTGTCTCTGAAACTTAATATTCGCAAATCATTGTTTAAATTCCTCACTGCTGTTTGTATACTAAAGGCTGTGATATTGTTGAGATCTTGTGGAACGCAACTGACATACATTCATTCTGTTATGATAATAAGAAGATTCAATAGGATACACTTACATAAAGAACTGCAGTAAAAAGTTTCTTATGAAAACCAGTCATTTTGACCTGTTCGGTAGTTCTAGTTCTCAAGTCTTTTGAGATTTGCTCATTTTTAACATAAATACATTAAATCCGAAGGCATTATCATTTTCAAAATCAAGCTAGAAATCAATTCACTGCTGATCAACCTGCTGATTCATTTGAATTCTGCAGAAAATTACAACCAGAATGATATAATCCGTGTATAAGGCAGGGCCCGCTAGATAGCCTTACTGATGAGTCCTCTAGCGGGTCTAGGACGAAACACCACCTTTCTTTTCCCGAGAACTATTGAACTGACACGTTTGGGTATGCTTATAAATATTGTTAAAGTTTGTAGTTTGTAGAATTTGATTAAACCGTTGCGCCGCGAAAAATAAATTCCAAGGATGATATAACGTATCAAGTGAAATATTTATTTGAAGATGCTCCATCGCTGTCGATTTTCTGCAGAAACATGGAGAAGAGAAAGAAGATTTGATTATAAATGAAAATGAGTTTGCATGGCGTGTAGTCACGACGTGATCTAGCAGCGAGGTAAGGGGATACTAGACAGCCGGAATATAGTGTTTCAGAGAGAGAGAGAAAAAGAGAGCAGAGGTGTAACAATGTTGCGAGGCTTGTTGAACCGAAGACGGGCAAGGTCCGCGTAAATCAAGATCACCTAGGAGAGATCGAAATGATGCGGCCAACACACCGCGCCGCGCCGTGCCACACCGGCCAGAATTTCAATGAAAACGTTCGACGTGAAACCGTAGATTTCGGAGAACGGCCGCCCTTTTAAGATGATCGTAGGTAACCTCAGCTCGGGCCCACGAGGCACCGTGACTGACTTACATGGGAGACGAGCGCGGCAGCCCCTCCGGTTTCATTGCGGCGCGCAGCGCCTGATTCGAAACCTGCACAAGATTAAATTTAATCGAAATTGCCGTCTTGAATTTCTTCCGCAGACCACACGGGTGTAATGTAATCTCATACTCCTCGGCCGAATCCTCCTCGCTTCCTCTCCGCCGACTATAACATCTTTTCCATTCTTGCTCTACATTCTTTCCCCTCTGTAACTCCTCCCTGTTCCGTTCCTTCGCGTCTTTTGTCCTCAAACTTGCGCTTCTCGAGGCTCGTTGTTTTAACGCTTTGTCACATAATCAGAAACAAATCACTGAACAATACTCGCGCGTTATAGATTTTTTTATGCCACTAGTTACTCACAAGGAGGGGTCACAGTGGTAGTGTCGTCGATTTTAGTGATACTTTTTCTGGTCAATCTAAACAGACCGATGTCCGGCCGTGTTTGGCAATACTCAGTATTTATATAGATAATTAACATTTAATTTTATGATATCCAGAAAATATTTTGATATCACATCTTAATTTTTCCCGACTTGGTATTCTTGGGGAAGGAAACGAAATTCTACTCAGTTTTGATATCCCCGCTCCAGGAAAACATTCACTCGATTAAATTATATTATATTAACTAGTGCACTAAGGGTTTTGTGGTTCTAACTTTGTTTTTGAAATAGTAGGATCTCATATATATGAACTCTAACTATTAGAACCTTGTATCTATATAAGACTATTGACAGGATTTTCAATAATCAACCAGAATTTGTTTCTCTGTAAACCAAAGTTTTCCGTTATTTATTTATGTACATTTAACTATTATTTACACTATATACACGCTCACCTGTAAACCAAAGAAACGACAATTAGAGTTAATTAAATTATCCCTTTTCTATCTGCACTATTAACTTCTTCTCTAACAATTACTATTTACTTCTTTCTATCTATTCTGCCTCGAATTTTCACACGTGCTCTATCCTAGATCCTTATCCTCTATCCTATATTATATCCTCATATAATCTTTCAGATTCCCTCTTGATCTACACTACTGAGACGCGGTACATTCAACTAAAGAAAGTATACTTTCTTCACATTTATATGTGTATTATTTATTTATGTGAAGAAGAAAGCGTTAGGACGGTATACCTAGAAAACATGCGGGATAGGAAAGGTTAAAAGCACGTAGTTTTTAATGTGAATGATGAATTATCATTGCCGGTCGCTGTAAACCGTGCTCATATCGCAAACAGTGGCAGCCGCTTTTGCCGATCCCCATGCATTAATTCAGCTCCGTGTAATTATTGATTACATAGTGTCATACTGGGGGTCCAATAAACGTTGCCAGCTCTCGCAGACACGTACGCGGACACACGCATCGAAAACTCACCCCCGCGTTGCTCGCGTGCGCGCACAACAAGCTCGTCTATTGTTGCAGGCCAGACGTAGAACCGAGACTGACTGTTGTCCGAGGTTGATTGTTCGTTGTGGACCCTCCCAATGCGACTGACAATGACTCGGAATGATTAACAACAAGCGGAATAACAAAGAGACTGAGTAATCGTTACAAAAGATAAAAGTTCCAACAGTTTGAAGAAACGGTGAATTTTTGGGAATTTTTGCCGAACAAAAAAATCATGGATTGGTCGATATGAAAATTTGTAGAGCTTGTGGAATACCTATTGAATGAATATCAGATGATTGTTATAATAAAAATGATAGAAGTGTCAGAAAAAAAGAGTCTTTTTAAGGGGTTGGTAAGGGAGGCAGGAACACGAGCATTTTTCATGATTTTTTATAGAAATACGTATAAATCTTTTGGTATGAAAATTAGGGACTTTCGTAGAGCATATAATGGGTCTACTATTTTCTTCATACAAAAATTTCTGAATTGTTTATTGAAAAGCATATACATTTTTTATATGATAATTAAGGAGCTTCATACAGCACATATTGAACGAATGCCTGTACTTTTCATCATAAGAAATAATCATCCAAATAATAATCAAAAATAATTGTTTACAGAAATATGTACATATTTTATACTTCGAATGAAAGTTAGTCTTATAGAGCATGATGTACTTAGCGAACCCCAGTAATTTTATCAGGTTTTTATTAAAACTCGCTTTCTTGTCTTTTTTCCATCAAGTCTACAGAAGTGTTCTGTTAAAAAATTTTCTACGAGAAAATCAACACATCACCACAATCTTGGATTGCACAACGTCGCTTCGCGCGAATAGCAGAATCGGATCAGTCAGTTTGGTGGTGTCCTAACAATTCTGTAATTGTGAAATAAAGAGTCTCGCACGGTTGGTTTCGAGTTGGCCGGCAGTGGGCAGCGTCAAACACTCGGAATCCCATGATTAGGCTGGGGGTATTAGCAGCGTATGAAACGCGCGCGGCGCGGCGCGGCTCGGCGCACCGGTTTGAGCGACAGGACAGTAGTCAGATTTTTCAGAAAGGCGAACCGGTGAAAGTTGTCCGTGATGCGGACGCAGGAATGCTCGGACCATTGAAACTTCCGATCGAAGCGTAACCGGTTTAGCAACGCGGAAAAGTTTGTCGCGGCGAATAACGCAGCGATTCGCGGGGAACGCAAATATGGGGTCTTAGCGCGCGCGTAACCGTTGATCGCACCTCATCACCCCGCATCGCCGTGCAACCTTGCGTAAGTTCTTAATATAGAATGTTACACGCCGGGGCCCTTGCTAACCAGCCCCTCCCCCCACCGCCACCCCTCCTCAGGCCCCTGCTACGGCCCACGGAGTGGGCCCCCCGAGAACGTCTTTGAAGAATCCATTCACCGGGAGAATGTCCAGCGAACCGTTCCCTCTTGCTTTCCTTCCCGTACACACGGCAAGGTGTGATCGAATTTCCAGTTGTCGGAACGCGTAGTTCCAGTTTGATACTCAAACGTGACGTCGCCTTAATCGCGTGCACCGGACGCCCCTGCCTCTGCCCTCCCCGTAACTCCCCGTGGAAGCGCGCGCGTCCTGCTCATTTACCTTTCACAAACTCGCCCTACGCTCCCAGAACCGATAAACGTTCCTTAATCCAATCAACGTCGTTATCAGCTCGTTTCCCGAGCCATTCTTTCCTCGAACGGTAGGTACTTCCGTGCGAAGTATTACATTGTTAATCTGCTAACCCTTTCGATACGAGTTTTTCTGTTGGGTACTTCTCGTGGAAATCGATGTCATCTCCCGTCCTTTTTCTTTATTTTTAAGAGCATCATTCATAATCTAGATTTCCAAGGAACGTATTTCTAGCATTTTCTAGCTGTTTCCGAGTCAACATGCTATGGGAAGGGGTTAATAAATTTAAAACCGACCGAATATTCAAATGTGAAATGAATTCATTCTGTGGAACAGGAATTAATTTGGATGCCTCATATTAACGCTAAAACTATCACGGTCAAATGACTAGTTTTATACATACGTATTTTATGATTGAATGGAAACCTCGACTAAGGGTCATATATGTATGTATGTATGTACTACAGTACAGTACACGATTTCAACCAGCACACACACATCGTGTTCAAATCAGATTCTTCTGAAAATTCTTTTGAAAAGGGTCCAAACCAGGACCGAAACGTTATGGAAGAAAAAGTTTAAATTTCCAAATTGCTAATTCAATAGTTATCAATTGATCAAAACTGTGCGCCGAAGACAACAACAACTTAAATAAGTAATTAGGTTGATTGGAGATGAAATAATTCGCCGGCTAACAGAGAGACGCCAGAAAACGTAGGTAGACGTTGTACTCGGAGATTTACGGGCAGTCCCATGCTAAATACTAAAACGCGAACATTATTCCCGGCGCAGAAACTTCCTTTCAGCCTGCTCCTGTAGAAAGTAAAACGATTCCGCAACTTCTTGGTGGAGGAAATAGTCGAGGCAGCCGTTACGATAAAAAGCATTCGCGACCCTGCGGATATGTACAGCGGAGCCGAGAGAGAGAGAGAGAGAGAGAGAGAGACAACCCCGTAGCACGGTATGATGCAGAGGAGGATGAAACGAGGACCATTTGTATTCATATGAAAATATTATCTCGCAGCAAGTCCTGCCTCTTCAGGATCGCTATTGGGTTTGCATAGATACTTATGCATGAAGGTAACATTGCCCGGCATTGTTATGCAACCCGCTGTAGATCCTCAATATAGATCCTGGCTCGCGGTTCCATTCGGATTTGAAGAGCTTCGTCCTCGCCTTCGGAGGATTCATCGGCCAGAACCAACTTCTAAATCGAAAGCCCCCGCCCCTCGAAAAGATTTACATTTTTCTTTTCCTCGTTGATCACACTCTCGGCTCAGGGACTTTGTCCATTTCTTGTTTGCCCGATGTCTATCTTTTTACGGATTAACCGACGACTTTTACTATTAGCCTACTCGGGAAATTATGGATCAATCCTTTACTCTTGGTAATCCTTGCTCTCGCATAATCATAATTTCATAGATTTTTTAATGTGTTTGACGGTATGCTATTGAAGACACAACGTATACTATTTCGAATGATGTGTTTACTGAAAAATCTTCAATCGAAGAAGATGTCGGAGATGACTTCAATACTGCGACTATCAAGATCTAAACGAGACCGATGCATATTACTTTATCTTAAAAAGATTGAATTTCTTCAGATTTCAAAGAAGTATAATAGAAGCTGTCTGAAGAAAATATTTCTATAACTTCGCGAATTGTAATAGATCAAAATGTGAAATCCATTATTTTAACGGTGCGGTGGTTCTAAATATTTTTAGAAGAGCACGTCTTATAACAGGAGCCGCACAAAGTCATTTTGCAATTATTGTTATAATAATAATGATTTTAGAAGAATTGATTGTGTAAATATCTTTAGTAGACCGCGTATCATAATAGGAGCCGCACAAAGTTTCAATAAAATCAAACTTGTCATTTTGATAAGGGAACATATACCAGTTACTTTTAAGGTTTGGTGTTAATTAAATAGAGAAATTGATGAAACAGTATTTTAAGGTTTTAAGATTATGGTAGAAGGGAGACCGTTATTTTAAACATAATGCTAATATCTGCTTATATTTCTTTATTTTAAGTGGAACAGTACATGAAGAAACAACATTCTGGATTAAAAAATTTTTTAAACCTTATTTTCCAAAAAAAAAAAGACAGAAGTTACCTACATTTTACATTAACAAGATTGAACTATATTATGATTCACTAGATATCGTAGATTAAATAATAATTAATTTCTTCTTTAATTAGAAGTAGATAATTGAAAATGTGCAAATTTCAAGTTGCCGAGTTGTTACATTCAAGCGGCGATATGAAACTAAATAAAAGGCTTCGCATGAAATGGATTGCGGGTAGTGATGCGCGTCGAATGCAACAATCCGTAAGCACTGGACTGCACTTTTCTGCCGAGTTAGATCGCAACGATTCATATCTCGCTTCCTATCTCAGGTTAGACAGGCTTCCAGGAGACACGATATCGCGGTAATTGACAGCCAGTAATTATTTCGGTCCGAGAGACGAGCGAGCAAGACACGCGGAGAGGAAACATTAATCTGCATCTCGCGGGTTTCGCCAGACTTATCAGCCACTAAAACGACAAACCAGTCCGGCCGATCGTTAGGACATATCCACATCGCCGCTGATGCAAATAATTGACAATGAGATAATTACGGTTCCACGTACGGCATAATGCGTACGAACAAAAGCCCGTTCGCGGCTCGCAGAGGCGAGCAGAAATTTATTGCATACTTATCGCGCGCGCGTATCGTGATCGCGTGTGCGGCTATAAGAAAAAATAAGACGCGGCACTGTTGTGCAAACTGTCCGCGTAGTGAATATGATTTACGGTGTCGTATCAATACGACGTGGTTATTGCCTTTGGCGCGGCACGCTTATCAGCTCCGATCGAACACGCGTAGATCTCTCCGATCATAATAATTTTCTGCCAATTAATAGAATTTCTACATGCGCGTGCAACCGCCTTGAAGATATTCACTCATACCATTTTTATGTCTCGCCGATTGTGCAAAATATTTAATCTCACATCTTAACCCATTTCTATTGCACGTCTGTGAACACACCTGAAAAAGATCTGAACACGATAAAACGACAGGTAAATGGTGGTAAAATGTTTTTCGAAAAATTAGTGGAAAATGTAGAAAACAATTGTTTGTAAATCGAGTGTACTTCCGATCACGAAAATCGATTTTCTCGGAAACAAAACCTCGTATGAAACAATTTTATTCTACATTTTTTATTTATTTATTTTTTTGTACAATTACCCAATTTACACTATCAGTTACTAATCACCCTATATGAAGGTTACAGTGAAATAGTGTGGTAACGTATCAAGTAGGTCCCTGGCAGCACTGTAATAAACTGTATTTTAATTGGCGAATAGAAAATTTAGATTTGAAATTAATTTGATTTTCTTTGTGACGTAGAAAATCGTCACACACGTATTGTACTTGTAGCGAACCTCATTAACCTTCCGTGTGCTGTCCCGTACTCATTTTTGACTGGGAACATTGAACTCATCATTTAATTACTGAATTTGTGGCAATTAAACTAACTGAATAGCTGTTTCATTGAGGATATCGGAAAGACTGTCTATACGAGATATCATGAAAAGTAACTTTTTAAAAATTATTAACCCTTTGAACTCGGAGCTATTTTAACCGGAAAATTAAATATTTCCCCAGACTTAGAATAATTCAATTCCCTACAATTCCCTACTGGGAACAGTGATTAAATGAAAATCCATTTCATCCCTTAATACTACGTTTACATTGAAAACAGCGTAGCAATATTCTAAGATTCTTTATATTTTTCACTGTTTTACATTTCACCCAATTAACCCTTAGCACTCGAGCGGTGACTCGAAGTCACCGCCAAAAATTGCTGTACCATTGTTCAGTATATTGTTTACATTATTAAATATTTTGGTATCTAATACATTTAAGTATATTGTATTAAAAATAAATCCTATGGAGTGGATTCTTTTTGCTCGGAAAAAATGTTGTATATTTTCGAGTTAAAATAGCTCCGAGTGCAAAGGATTAATTTTGTTATGAACGCATAAAAATCTGCCGTCAAATAATCAGTTTTGACTCTCACCATAAGTATTCCTGTGAACCGTACAGGTACTGCTTGGTGACAGGGTAACTATTGTGGAAGTACTTTAGCTCGGTGGGAAAGATCAGCTGACCGTAATATTTTTCTCGGGTGGCAGGTATATCTGATGGTTCCGTGCTTGGTGCGCGAAGGTGAAAATTTCATTCGAAGTTCTGCGGTCTTCGTGGATAACTGTAATGACGGTGGGAAGAGCAAGTTCGAAGGAAGAAAAGGGAGGTGCGAGGCTTGGTTTGCAAGGTGTGCAGGCCTTGTTCGTGTCGACCTCGCGAGGGTACAGTAGCTCCTGCCGATGAAGACTTCCGAGAAACGACGGGAACAACCAGGTACATACCTAACCCAGAGACCAAGACGAAGACAGAGACCGGCCAAGAGACAAGGACCGAGTAAATAAATATTCGCGAGCACGTATAACGAGATGTAAACGAACACCGAACTAAAGGGTACGGAGTAAATCTTCCCGGGCGAATTACAAGCCGAGTATCACCGTCCCGATACGTGTCTGGAGAACCTTAATAGAATCTGTATCCAGTTGAAAAAAATTAATTCTTCTGTATTCGATGATACCACAGCTCGGTGTCCTCGAAACTACAAATCGAAATTCGAAGTATCAGCTTAAACTATTAGCCTCGAAAAGTTGGCCAAAATGCGATTTTTCAAATCTTGCGTAAAACGAAAAATTTTTGTCGTCTGAACTATTCGAATATACAAATGAATAACAGCGAACCAGTTATACTTTTTTTATTTATATACTCGTGTAACGTTGTTATGCATTGAAAGTATAAAGACGTTTGCGGTACTAAATATCCCTCGGCTATTAGGATCGTTTATATGTGACGAAGATGTGTTCATTTTTTCTTTACAGACACTTTTTATTATGTCACTTGCTTATTATTTGTCTGTTTAAAATTATTGTAAATTATAACTTAGCTCCGAGCACAACTCTTTCGAGCCAGCGTGTATTGTAGGAGCACAAATTATTTGCAAAATAAGAAGAAGAAGAAAAATATGCATCGCGTAATTAAAACTTCCCAGGGGAACTTCTTGTTGTTATCGAGAACATATTTAAATTCCTCGCCGGAGCTTTCTTCCAATATCCGCGGCTAATATCGCTTTAATAATGTAACTTCCGGGCATTGCAACGAGGGACAGTGCATGGTTTCATCTTCGTCGTGCGCTGCAAAGTGTCTCATAATATATGGAGGATATTTTAATCGGGAATATCTCTGTTGGTAATTAATTTCGTGTCTTCTACGAGCAACCCGGTCACTCTTATCCAGCGGGAATCGCGTTCTTGTGATTGATTTAGTCGAATCGAATTGTTCGAGGGTCGAAGAGACACGCGGACAATGAACGACTCGCGATAGCCGGTGCGATTCCTTCGAATCGATTAAACGTTCGATGCGTCGTGAAGGGAATACTTGCCAGCAATTAGCGCTAAATGCCTTCTAGTTAATCCAACAGTCGCAAGAAATCTACTAGCGACCCAGCTATGTTGTTCAGGAAGCAGAAACGAACGAGCGTCTTCCCGTTAATGGTTCTCCTCTTGTCGTTGCTCCTATTGGGGAAAATAAAATTTGTCTGACCAATGCTAGCTATTTCCACTCGCGTCTATCTTTGTTTGCAATCCTTTTTTCGCCGCGCAGCTGCCCTTTTTTCTGTCTCGAACTTCATATTTTATTAACCCTTACGTGGCCCTTTGAAATGTACTTTAAAAATGCAATGAGGTTCGGTGCAATTCTATTTCATATTCATCCCTGTCGAAATGGTGAATAAAGGGTTAGATAGTAAAATTACATGTATAATTTTATAATTAATTTTATAATTTATATATTTAATATAATTATATATATATAATATATATAATATAAAATAATATATAATATAATATATAATTTTATAATTAAAAAAATAAATAGATAGTATAAAACATATATGTATATTCAGGGATATATTCTTCTGTGTTGAAATGATGAATAGGGGGTGAAATAGTAAAAATTCATCAGAATCCACAAAACCAGATATTATTAATAGTTACGCATTAAATAATTAAATTTATACATTCAATTATTCATTACATACTTAAATTTATAAATTCACATATTATTTGTAGACACAACTCATTATTCTTGACACTAAATGAAGTAATAAATGACTAAACGTGTTAATGAGACAAGTAGGAAATAAATACTTGTCGAAAAAGTGTTCTCCAAAAAGTATCATAAAGTCACGCATCTGTAGCAATGTTCGATTTTTCGTTAAAGTCAGGAAAGCCCTCCGCAACTCCCGTGGGGTTCGGCCCAAGAAAGCCGGAGAAATAAGAGCGACCTAAACTCCGTGAATCCTTTTATTAATCCGCATAGCAGAATTGGATTTAGATTCCCCGGTATCCTCTCCGTTTTAGCCTCCATTCGCCACCCTTAGACTCGCAGGAATCCACAAAATTTTCATCGACCTCCCGGGGCGTACAGGGCGAATCATATGACCGAGATAGTTCACAGGATTTTTTCCTTCGTCGTTTAATCTAGTGACACTTAATTCTTGAAGCTTATATCTGGTTTTGATTAAAATTCAAATTCTCCGTGTGCCTTTTATTTACATGTTTACTACCTCGTACGTGTGTGTACAGGTGGTTATCCGATACTGGTACTATACATATATCTAGCACTCAACGCGACCAATGTATATATCTAGAGCTAGTATAGAACAATATAGTATAGTAAAGTATGTGTATTTTACAGTATTTTATAATATAATAAAGTATATGTATACAGTGTAGTATAGTATATTAAAGTATATGTATACAATATAGTATAGTATATTAAAGTATATGTATACAGTATAATATAGTATATTAAAGTATATGTATACAGTATAGTATAGTATAGTAAAGTATACGTATTTTACAGTATTGTATAATATAGTAAAGTATATCTACACAGTATAGTATAGTATATTAAAGAATATGTATACAGTATAACATAGTATAGTAAAGTATACGTATTTTACAGAATTGTATAATATAGTAAAGTATATCTACACAGTATAGTATAGTATATTAAAGAATATGTATACAGTATAACATAGTATAGTAAAGTATACGTATTTTACAGAATTGTATAATATAGTAAAGTATATCTACACAGTATAGTATAGTATATTAAAGAATATGTATACAGTATAACATAGTATAGTAAAGTGTATGTCTATAGTATAGAATAGTATGGTAAAGTTTATGTATACAGTATAGTATATTATAGTATAGTATACCTGCACTAATTTTAAAGCTTGAAGATTTTTATAACATAAAAACCAATGATTCGACTGTGGTATGTTCGCTGTTAATACGTCCTCCTTGAACTCTCGCTCTTTTTATGAAGAAATCAAATGAGTTCCTGTAGTAATGTAAGAAATTTTTTAGAAAGAGAATGAAACCCATTTATATGATCCCTTTGACGTCCGATCTTTGCCTATTTCTCGAAGACGGTAAATGTCGATAGGGAATATTCTAAAGAACGGGTATATCCTTGTTGAAGAAATAATGTTAAATCAGATATTGATTTTGTACATTTTTATTCAAAATTACTGTTCACAATGTTTAATCCTTGACGAAATAGTAATTTCAATTAATGAAAGTGATTTCACTTTTGCCGAGTTAAATGTTTAATAATTTAACATATACTGGATACTCGACAAAGAAATTGGTCGAACTGTCTCGAATAGGCAATCTCATGTGCATCCCCCAAAGAAATTAACGCAGAATCGATTCCACGCGGAGGTATTTTCACATGGTTTGCTTTCTGGTTGCGTCTGGTTTGAGCCTCGGCTATATTCATACGTATATAATTGCGGGCCGCAGGTGAAATCTGATATAATTTTCAAACAAAAACGACAAGACAAGTGTATTTTAATGTTTCCCTGTTATTATATCATTTTTAAGAGATATTATTAAGATCTATCAACTTAATGGTTATTTGAAGGATAATTGCAGGTTGTTTCGCGCGTTCAATCATAGAGTTGATAATTTTAATTATAGACCCGCGTGATTCTACATGTTGTATCCAAAAAATGCGTCGGATAATTGCTCAAAATTTGTATTAACAAACACTGTCATTGGAAACCTGAACATATTTCGTATCAATGCGTTCTTGATCACAGATAAGCTATTCTTGCAGTTTTGCTGCTCTGCTACAATTTCTGCTTTTTCCAAACCAGTTGCAAATACTGTTTAAACCTTACAAAAATCTGTGTCTTCATAATTACAATATTTCATCGATGCTCGGAATGCTACCCTGTTCGTACATGATGACGTCACAGACCACCGTGAAGAATATTAATTCCGGGATGGAAAAATGACAAATTGAAAATATTAATTTCAAGATTGAATAAAATTCGCTGAAAAAAGTATTAAAAAAAACAAAAATGCTGTAATAATAAGAGGTATGAAAAAACGAAAAAAAATGCACTAATAAGTATGAAATACTTTCCATTTCATTTACGTGAATACACACGAACTGTTAATGTAAAATAAGAAAAAAAATGCACTAAAGAGTATGAAATAATTTCATTTTGATTTGTATGAATACACATCAACCGTTGATAAAATTAATTAAAATAAAATTGATGAAATTAAAATATTAATAAATACCACACATTAAATACAATTTAATATCCTTTTGATTTGTATGAATATACACCAACTGTTAATAAAATTAATTAAAATAAAATTGATTATTAAAATAATATGTTAAGTACCACATTAAATACAATAAATCTTTTCGGAGACGGCGCAAAATGGAAAATTTTCGACACTGGAAATTACGGAAACTCATTTGTAGACATTGTCTGATTTGTTTTGTACCTTCGTCTTGCAATAAAAATTAGCATTCATAATGGTCGTGAAAATGGTAACTCACCGATCGCTATAAATGGCAACTGATCGATCGCCAGAATACGCATGGTTAAATTGTAAAATTCTTGTCGAAAGGACTTCGAGAACGCGTTCCAAGAAACCCATTTCGAAGACGAAACTGTGGAGATGGGGGCACAATCATTTTAAAACGGTCCCGCGTTTTCTCGGCTGGTGGCCGGTTAAAACGTTTCCCGATGCTTGCGCGCGGAATTTTGCAGCGAGCACTTTCATTAAAAGCCCTAGGACGATAACGACACCTCCTCCACCCGGCTAGTTTTATTCGACCGTTGACAAAGGGACAGGTGGACCGGCGAAACGCTTTCCTCTCTCCTGCTCTGTCTCTCTCTCTCTCTCCCATTTTCGCGATACCAATTCACGGCGGTACAGAATTTTCTTTCATCCTGGTAGCTGCCGAAAGACACGCTTCAGCACGGGCACGGTGAAAAGTGCGCCGAGAGATATTCCCCTCCCCGTTACTTCTTTCTCGCGGAGCAAATAAGCGAATGGGGTGTCTAGGTAGATAGCTACGTGTCTATCCACGCAATTACATTATACACGAAGCCCGGGCGTCAACTCTTTGTGTCGGCGAACGCGCTGGATATCAAAGCTCGCAGTGGAAGGCGAGTGCCACCCCCTGTCCCCTTCTCGGCCCCCTTCTGGTCCTCCTTCTTCTACCTCTCTTGCAATAGAGTCCCTCGGCTTTCCGCCACTCCAGCTCACGACGCGCTGCTTCTTCTGCTGGTTCAAAGTAGCCCCCTTCCCCGTACCCCGTATTTTCTTCTCTCTCTCTCTCTTTCAACCATTCCGTCCTCCCATTCTGTTCCGTTCCTGTCAGTCTCTTCCTCCTCGAGTTACCACCCTCGCAACCGGCGAAACGAGAGGAAGACAATTTCTCGCGACGATCCTCCGCCTATCCCCACAGCCGCACGCCACCCATCCGAGCCGTTCTCTGTGTGACGAACACCGTGCCCGTGCGAAACGCAAAATTGAAGATGCAAGAGAAGACTAATAACATTCTTCCTGCGCGCTCGATTTTTATTTCGAAGCCCGGAACACTGGGTCTCCAGAGGTAATTGCTCGCGAAAACGAAGATTTACGCTCGCTCGCAGCAGTACTGATACAGACTCGTTTTCGACAGCATTTCAGTTTCCGTGATGTATAGCATAGCTGGAAAGAATTGTATCTTACAAGTAAGCGATTTACACGTTGAATTGGTCTCATTTGTTTGCGGGCATACTAGTAACCCCAATTTATGAAGTTAATACCGTGGAACTATGTAATTATATCAGTATTTATTTATTAGTAGGCTGCGGATCTTTCTGCAAAATGAAAAATGTTCGAATTGCTTGCAGGACACAGAATATTGTTCACACTACACCTACCATCATCATTAGGTTCCAGATATTGTATTTTATGATTATTGATATAATGAAAATAATTTCATAAGAAATGATTGTATAGACATGTGGAGCATATATGTATTGCCAAAGTCAATACCTTGCTCAAAGTCTAAATAAATGGAATCTTGTCAGTTTCATTAGGAAAAATGTACCTACCAGTTACTTTTATGGCCCGGTGTTAAATATTGTATACAGGGTACAGCACAAATTAGTCCCCACGATTTTTCAGCCTCTTTTGATGCTCGGATAGAAAAACATTTCTTACCAAAGTTAATCAGTATTTAACCGACAAGAAATTGCAATTTTTTCAAAAAATCAAGGCCAACATAAAAAAGTTGTAGAACGCAACTTTTAGTATTTTTTTTACAATTTCTCTGGCTTCCCAAAAAAGTTCTTATCGTCTTTTTAAGAGTATCCGAATATTAGTTGGAGTCACTGTACATTGCAATAATTGCAGCAAATTTTGCCGCATCCATTGTTCATGAATATTCTTATAACTAGTAGGTGTAATCAGAAAATGTAAAACCATCAAGAAAATTCGAAAATACTGTTACATTATTTTCAATCGATTAAATATATTCAGAAAGAAAATACACTTCCACTTCAGTCCAGTTCGTTGCAATACAGGCACAAAATGTCTACATGCAACTATCGAAATTCATCCGAGTGCTACGCGTATGAAATTCAAATGGTCACATACTTCAGAGGACTTTCCGTTAGTTGACTCTCGCGTGAATTTGCAAGAGCAAAAAATTTCTGAAGTACTCTCAGATGGACACGCAAATTGAGAGTACTCTCGAGAGCAACTATCGACAGAAACTCTGAGATGGACAGGCACCTTTAGAAGACACTAGCTAAGAAGAAAGTAAAGGCAACATGGAACAGGTTCGTACGACAGAAATCAGATCACCGACCAAGAAGAAAATTGTTGATATCCGAGTTCGCTTGTCAGACAGAAGATTCGTCGTGTGTAGAGTACAAAAGGCGATTAGAGGACGCAAGTAGAGAGGAATGTCGAGAAGATAAAGCTGGAAGAATGTCGTCATCGCGTAGTCAGTGGAGCAACCGCAATTCGATGCAAACGTCGTTGCCGGTGCATCCAATCTTTGCGAGCGATGCACTCTCATCAAAGCCGAGTTTTCCGACAGTCGAGTAGCGGGGGTATATCTCTGCTTCTTATTTGCTCGGCGAAAATTCGGCGGCAAATGAAAATAGGCGACAAAGCGCGTCCGAAGGCGGCGAGAGGGGATGGAGAGAAATCAGCGCTCCGTAACATCGAGAGGAAACTGTACGCGCGGCGCGGGCGAGAAGCAGTTAGCTTTATTGCAGCGCGCGGCAGTTTTTAATATCGCTTTGGCGCGGCTGCGTCTGCCAACTGACAAAAGGAGGGGAAAAAGGAAGAAGAGGCGTTAATGGAGAACGTTTTCGCTCTAACGACCATGGAGAAAGGGAAAGGGGTGAAACGGGCCAAGACTGCACCAGGGTACGGGGTACGCGAGAAAGAGAGAGAGGGAGTGAGAGTTAGTAAGCGATGGTGCGGGTTGCGGGAAGGAGTGGAGAGACCCTGGCGCCTACTCACTGCCCACCAGACATGCTCGCCAGACCGTATGGTTTTTGTGCGAACAGGAGCGGAAGAAGAAGGTACAATAAGAACGCGGGGACCGGTCCTACGACAGGAGAAGTTCGACAGAGGGCGAGGACACGGCCGTTTATCCTTTCCAACGGGGGAAGAATGCCGTGAGTCACGGCGTTAAGGGCAGTCTGGTTCTCGTGCGCCTTCCACGGGTCACCGAGCAACCATTCTCACCCTTTTTTGCCCCGACGTCTTCCTTCACTCCTCGCTATATCCCTATCTTTGCTACCAAGTATTAGCTTGGCCGAAAAGTTCGTTTCTATTCCGTTTTCGTTTTTGAGCACGACCATTCGTGAACGAGGATTTCTCAGCACTTCGTCTACCGCACCCTTTCTCCTCTTGACCTCTGTCTGTACTCTGCACGTCCATTTTTAGATTCCAGATTTGTTTATCTCACAATTATTGAAATAAGAAAAATGATTTCATAAGAAATTATTGGGAATAAGTTTAAATAAAATCAACCTTGTAATTTTCATAAGGGAACATGTACCACTTACTTTTAGGACTTGATAGGTCCAGTGTTAATCTGAAACTGTGTAGAAATTGTTAAAAATTTTCGATTGATAAGATATTAAATCAACAGTAGTACACGTTGTTCAAAATTAGATTGCGAGTATATAGGACTCCAAAACATTTTTATTTCTGATTTACTGGAAGAATTGATTCCAGAGAAAAATACTAAAAAAATAATTGAAAAATGTAATTTAGAAATAATCTTCGGAGGAATTGAATAAGGTGAAATAATTAGATCGGTGCCGCACATCTCCGGAATGCGAAGAAATAGACTGGCAAGACGAATTTCTTTAGCTGGTTGGAGTCCGAACGTGAAATCGCCGCCGAAGAAACGTTTCTTGCGAATATCGAGGAACGTGTCAGCCAAGAAATAAATTTCGTTTCGATGTCAGGGTGGGTTTTAGGTGTAGCGGGGTAGGCGGCCGATGTATATTTGAATACATCGCGGAGGATGGAAATGTATTTAGAGGACAGCTCTTCTGAAAGGAAAATAATTTGACATATTTTAAAAGTTGGAATACCGCTCGAACTTCTAAAGCCGCCCTCGAGCCGGCTTCTTCGCTGCTAGGGCTTAGCTGGGGGAGAGGGTAGGTGACGAGGTCGCAGTAGGGGGTGCTACAACTCGAAGACGATGGGCGCCAAGTAATTTTAAAGCGATTTTTACCGGGAAGAAGTTTACATTAATTGAGGGCTTACCGAAACCGGTATTCTTTCGGTTAAAGATACAACGGCCACGGTTCATGTTTCCGCATTCGGTTAACGTTATGTGTAACGAATCCATCGTTTTCGCATATGTACCTCTCTAATATCGACGATAATATCGGTTGAATTAATTAGTACTGTTTATACAAATATTGCTGGCTAATGTTACCGTTAATGTTTCCGGGCATTTAGCGGAATCAATATCATTGCTGTAAGTACATACATAGTAATTGACGTTGCGCGTTTCCAGAGCCAATTTAAATTAATATACTGAATATCTCATTCGCAATGCTCGTGGAAACTAGCGATTCGAAAAATTGTTGTCTACCGCCGACTGTGTCTATAGAGTCAACGCAAATTCAATTAGTAAACGCACTGCGGATTTGGTACATTTACGACAGAAATGAGTGGGTACAATTTAAAGGGCCAGAAAGGTTTAAAGAGTTCAGGCATGTCAATGTTACTCAGTTTACAAGAATTGTCGCAATTGATGCAGACAATTTTTAATGTATTAAAATTCACAGTCTAGGCACTCTGTCAGTTAACTGAAAATATTAGCTATTCATATCAAGTTCGATTGGACGATTAACGTAGAATAGGTTTACCTGTATGTAACTGAAAATCGATACATATAGAATTGCGTAGATCTGGCTATGGCTACCTTAAAATGATTTTAAGATCTGAAAAACTCAACAAGTGTAAATTAGTATTTATCGAAACTCGTCAATTTTTACTGGTCTTCCAAATTCGCAAATTTCAGATTACTAAATGGACAGTCAAAGTCTGAAAGATTCCATATGACGTCGGCATTACTCTGCCCCGACCGAGAACAGGCTGCACCAGCAATTTCGATCGAATTTTCGGCACCGCATGGAAAGGGTTGAATTTCTCGAGCAGGCTGAAAGAAAAAGGAATCCTCTGGAAAATTTGCATCGCGGGTGGTCGAGCAACAGCCGCCTCGCTTAGACGTCGGCTGGTGGATAGGGTGCTCGGAGAAAGGGGGGTGGTGTGGGGTTTGGTCTCGGGGTGGTGCGCGGTTAGCGTGGCTTTATCCTCATTCCGGCAGCAGCGTAAAAATAACGAACGAACTGTCTAGGTGAGCGTTTTCGCGGGTGCGCCCCCGGGGCTATGGGAATCGGTTGTGCAGCCGGAGAGAGCCGCCCCCGCGCCTCGTGCCGCCCCCCGTTCAAGCCGTGTACGCGGCCCGGCATGAATATTGCCAATTTACGGGTGGAGGAACGTACGGTTCTCACCTAACCTCGCCTCGTTCCCGTTCCGCGCGCTCTCCACGTACTCTCTCGTTCCATCTAGGCCGCCTCCAGCCTCCTTCTGCACCCCCTTTTTCTCGTTTCGTGCCTCCGCCGCGTTCCCTCTTCCTCCACGGGGGGTGAGAAGAGAATCAGAAGAGAGAGAGAGAGAGGGAGATGGTAGAGAAAGAGATGGGAGGAGGAGAGGAAAGGAGAGTGGAAGAGAGGAGCATCGAACGAAACGAGGATAGAGGAAAGCAGGAAAGAGAGGACTTCGGGTGTATGAGGGAGGAAGGTAGCTCTGCCGGCTAGGCGGCCGCTTGACGCGATATTGGAAAATGGCGTCGATGTGTGCGCGGAGGGTAGGTGGATGGTAGGTGGAGGAGGGTGGCTCACCCTTCGTCTACCCTCTTTCTTCCTCTCGTTCGCTCCCCACCCCACCGGGGAGTGGGGAAAAATAAAATAAATTGCTCAACATATCCAATAAGGTGGCAGAGCCGTTGCCCGGGCGACGCCGACTCACTACTTTCCTCTATGCTTTTCCAGAGAACCGAGAGATGTTCCTCCCTCTCTCCCCCGACCCGACCCACCATCCTACCCTCCTCTTTCTCCTTCGACAGTCGCGTTCTGGCTCTCCCTTTCGCCGTTCCAATCCTTTTTTCTCTCCTTCTACACGTTTCTTCCTCTTTCGCTGCTTCTTCCTCGCCAGGACTCGTTCGTCTTCTTCTCTCGAGGACCCCGGAGCTTCCCGCGTGGTTCGACGATGTCGGAATATAGAGACAGATACCTGGGGATGTTTCTCGTCTTCGTTCCTCTTTCTTTCTCTTCTTCTTCTTCTCTCTCTCGCTCTCTCTCTTTCTTTCTTTCTTTCTCTCGCTACCTCGTGCTCCGGAACCCTCTGCCGATGTCATTCGCTGCTTCTCTTCTTCCTCGTTCTCTTCTTCTGCTCGTTTTTTCGGCGCCACCGCATAATACGCGCGCGATAGCGAGCTATTGGATCGCAGGGACCTCTCTTTCGATATTACCATACATATAGGGAGGCCTGTTACAACCCTACCCTCCCCCCTCCACCTCTGACAGCAGATTCGCCCCCGAGATTTATCTGGCTTACGTGCACGTACAGGTGGCTGCCTCGAAACGCTCCTTCGAGGCCGCCCTTTGAGAATAATCGATGCGTTTCGAGCCCCGAGCGGAAGAGATATCGGGAAATCGTTACGATGTGCCTTGCTTCGTCTCGCCTCGCCTAGCCTCGCCTCGCCCCGACTCGCCTTGCCTCGACTTGCCTCGCCTCGACGGCGAGACGATTGCGTCGGGAACCGCTCGCGTTTTCGACTCGCTTTTTCCTTTACTCGGCTCTTGATGCCTTGACAATGTAGTCCCCGAGGATCCTATTGGAAGTTTTCGGTCGGATAACCTGCGAACGTGTTCTGAAACCGTTCTCGAATCATTTCTCTTAGACGCCGCGCCGCGAGAGTTCGAGGACGACGATTCGGTTTAAACGATGCCGAGCTTTGTGCGGCTTTTCCCTCGATAGAAAATGTTCGGGAAAGTGGCGCGTTGATTTTTAAAGAATTCTTAACAGTAGAAATTGCAACGACAATGTTCTGTGAAAGATGGTCCAGCTCTCGTGCGATGGGTCAACAACCATCAAAGTAAACAATTGCACAAACATTTTCTGTTTCCAGAATAAAATTGGTTATTCCGAAGAACTTGCCTAGGAGAGTTAATCATTCACATTATAATATTTAGTTGTAATAGAGATACCGAACAGAATTGATTAATAATCAATTGTATCGATCGTATATATTTAATACTTATGAATTAACGGTTTCGATCCATTAGTTTGTTAGATACAATTTACCTTCGATAAATATTTGCATAACAGTTATTTATTTAAAAATTGATCGAAACCGTTGCTCCGAAAACATTAATTCATAAGTATAAGAATTGATTAAATATGCATTAATTTCCTTTAAACTGAAATAAAATTCTATATCGTTGCTGTTATATTGCGTGAATATTCTTCTATAAAATAAAATAAATAAGTAAAATAAATGGTAGTGCAAAGTATTACTATTCTGGATATGATGAAAATAATATATGAGGTATTAACACATTCACTGACACTGTTATTATATTCGATTGTTGAAATGATACAATGGGAGGAATATTATTACAGAAAAGTAACAAATTCCACGAAGTCTTGCTCATTAAAATTTTAAATATCAACATGCACGAAATTTAGCAGTTGAGCGGTGACTCAGGATCACCACTAAAAATTGCCGTACCATTATTCACAAAAATTGTTTACATTATTAAATATGTTGTATGTAATCAATTACTGTTTACAATTAAGTATTATATACGGTGTTATATTAATTTCATATAAATGAAAAAACTTATATACAATGGAATTAGTCTAGATCGGAAGAAATGTTTAATTTTCAAGTTAAAATAGCTTCGACCCATATTAGTAACTCATAAAAGAAAATGGATGATAGGCGAGAAAAAAATATACAAATAGTGTGCAGAAATGGCGTGATATGCTGGTAGCGGAAGCACTTAATTACCACTAATGATTTCGGTCGTGAAAGTCGAAGATCCGGCAGTCTATTAACGACAGTCTAATTATTAGGCCGCGTGCGTGCCAGCCAAGAAAATAAATTTGAATCTCTCGAATGGCGAAAACGTGACGAGGATCCGA
The DNA here is from genome assembly GCA_028455615.1 of Lasioglossum zephyrum. Classification (NCBI taxonomy): domain Eukaryota; kingdom Metazoa; phylum Arthropoda; class Insecta; order Hymenoptera; family Halictidae; genus Lasioglossum; species Lasioglossum zephyrum. Next base: position 2,392,125 of record CM052331.1, read on the forward strand.
GAGACGATAATCAATCATCGGAGTTGAAAAGCTCCGCGTTTCAATAAGACAAAGAGAAAACGGATAAAAAGTCCGGTGGTTAACAAGGTGAACGCCCATCCATTCGAGAGTACCTTCTCATTCCGTGGTAATTTAAAACAATGAACCGCTGCCAGGGCAAACGGTGGAAATAATTACACGCGGCCGGAGTCGCGGCGGAAACTGTAATGACGATGCGACCATAATTCCCGGTCATTGGTCGTCCGATACTCGGATAACTCAACGATCCTGTTCTTCGCTTGATATCCTATCATTTGTCCCCGGTTGTTTGTTAATTATCTATCGAGCCGATTGCCGCGGAGGGTCGATGTCAATATAAAAGAAACGGGTTTTTTCAAGTAGCCCATTGTCTATTTCGAAGTGACTAAAGAAACGTCAAGTGCACGCAGTTACAAGAATATATTTGTTGAAATTTTAGTTGTATTTTTATTGTAGTACACATACGTACCACAAATCGATCGATATTCAACTTGAATAAAAATTGTGTGCATCGATTCCAGAAACTGCATAGACATTTATTTATGTTTCTAATTATATTTCATTAATTTTAATTATAATTTTAAATTGATGATGAAATGCCAAGTGGTCGTGTTAACTGAATTTCATTTTATTACATGATGTACAAGAATGAATTTGTTGAAATTTTAGTTGTATTTTTATTGTAGTACACATACGTACCACAAATCGATCGATATTCAACTTAAATAAAAATTGTGTGCATCGATTCCAGAAACTGCATAGACATTTATTTATGTTTCTAATTATATTTCATTAATTTTAATAATATTTTTAAATTGATGATGAAACGCCAACTGGTCGTGTTAACTGAATTTTATTTTATTACACGATTTACAAGAATGGATTTGTTGAAATTTTAGTTGTCTAAATTGTTTTAATAAAAGCTACCATTTCGTTTCTCACCTTACTTATTTTTGTCTAATTGCTTGAAATATACATTCTATTACGAATTGTCGTTATATATTTTTCCGTTTGAATCATTCAATATTTAAAGAAAAATTGTTCTATGTCTTTTGAAAAATTGCCGAACAGTAATGCTGTTCAAAGTATGCCGTGAAACCAATGAATCAAAACAGTCATGTTGTTCTCTCCGGTAGTTCGAGCGTTAATTAAAGCGGTCATGCAAAACAAAGGCCAAGAAAGAATAGCAGCGCCGATCGAAAGCACAGTTGATACCACTAAAAAACGAACCTGTTGTTCTACCCGGAGATAGTTAAACTTGAAGCAATGTTGTTAGGTGGTGCACAGGTGCACGCACATGCCGCCACCAAATTGCCGACCGTTCCTTTTTGCCCGGCTGGAAAAATTGGCAAAGGTAGTCGGTACGCCTCCTCCTGCAATATGTAAAATAATGACGGCCGCCTGAAAGGAATGCATAATGAGAGATATCTCCCGACGTGCACCGGGTCCGAGGCGCCTCGAACCTTCACCCCTCCACCCACGTGTCTATCAGCATACGAGTGTGCATTATCGTTACGCCATGCACACGCACTACCGTCGAGAAATTTCATGGAAATCGCGAAATCGGCCTCGCCTCGTCCGTCTTGCGGCCACCTTCGCCGCGAGTTAGACGAATTACGGTGCAGGTGAAAATGTCTCAATCACCATTTGTCATAATAGCTACTTCATCTTAGTTAAACACTCTGCACCGTGCCAGAAATCGTCACTATTATGCATTATGAATTATTCCATTTACCCGATGGCCACTCAAGGACTCGAAATGAGCTGCTGCAAATATTGCTAAAATTATGCAGAGACTTCTGTCGGAAACGATCAATTTAACTATTCGTGCATACATTGAAATAAAAACCTTTTAAGGTTTTTATTTTCGCATGTCATCTTTAGAGGACACAGCAAATTAGCTGCTCTAATGCTTGGTACTTCTTAATGTTGGAAAAAGAAGACGTGTAAGTAGGCTGTGGATCTTGAAAATTATATTTTTAATAATTATTGTGGAAATATTCTAGAAATATTTGTGAAAGGGAAAATTGTTTTATATTACTTATAATAGAACGTTCTTCGTGGTCAACATAGAATATGAAAAAAATTTTGTACATAAATTATGATGTAAGTAATCTGTTCACCGTTATGTAATGAATATATTTTCATAATATATACGATAATTAAAGGTAAAGATCCGAATCAAATTGACAGTGCATCAATGTTAATCAGGGTGGGAATATACCAATGTGTCTTTTTAATGGTGAAGCATTTATGGTACGCAGAAACTATTGGAAACGAGTTATTTGAATAAACAAACTCTGTGATGAGAATGGACGCGCCACGTAGATTTGGAAATATTTTCATCAGAGGGCATCCATCTAGCAAGACACGCAACGCGAAATTCGTTGAAAATTCATTCGGAGACGTGCGATTCTCGTCGTGGAGAGTTTACGTGAAAGAATTCGAATTCAAGTACGTAGACACAGTGTCCTCGCAGCTAGCTAGAACTCGGCGAAAGACCGCATACCTATATCAGACGGACACCTGTGCAAATAGGACGTGCGAAGAACGCCGTAGTAAAATGTCATCTGAATGCAGCTAAACTGATAAGTGAAAATCTTGTTTTCTGCTTGCTGTGTCTTTTTATATCTGCATTCGGACCTGGCTCGCTCGTCATTGGCCTTCTGGAAGCCGATGATTATCATTCTTTTAATTGGCGTAATTACTATAAATAATTCAATATGATTCAATAAATGAAAATTAAGAAATTCAAATTTTACACTTCACCCATATGAAACATGCAAATTGAGAAATTGATGTAATGACTTGACTGCAGATTTTTATGCAATATAAAATTCTCTGCATAAATTACAAGGGAGGGGAGTTAGATAACATTTGATTTATTCTCTTAATAATTGTAATATGATGTCTATAGTATACCCGTCACTCGGTTTTCGTTTTCGAGATATTTGTAAGAAAAGAATTTAAATGAATTGAAATTACGAGTACAGCTTATTCTGTAACTTTTAATACAAGGTACTCATAAATAAAATGTTAATATCCTGAATCAATTGTTTATTGGATACATTATGCCAATTATTTCAAAACATGCATCGATACTTTTAAATAAAAATTCTACAACAATGACTGCAATGATATTCTCGAGAATGTTGACCTTGACAACATATGTGAAGATGAATGTCATCGGAGGTGAGTCCCCTTTCGTCAATATTTAGCCTAAATTCATCGGCATTTTGTCGTTTACGTATTTATTTTTTTGCGATAATTTCATAAAATCCGGCGTCTAATAATATGTTATCATAAATGTTATCTATCCTATCTCATAAATCATAAATTTCCTATCGGATCAGAAATTATTCTCTTAATAATTTTAATAGAGTCTGTACATACACATACACTATACTAATAATATTAAATACTGATGTTTCTTCTATTTTGTTGATCACCTATTTATTTTTGCGATAATTGCGTACAATCCGGCGTCTAATAATAATATGTTATCATAAATATTATCTATTCTATCTGATAAACCATAAATTTACTATGGTCGTAAAATTAAAAGTGAAAAGAATTCCCGTCGAAGAAAAGTAAAAATACAGGCAAGGAATTTGATTAACGAACAATAGAGGGTAGAAGGCACCCTGTGAGGCACCCCTGTGTGTGCAGCAGTTTCGTTAGGAGAATTGTTGAAGGAAAAAGTCGTTCGGCGATTATTTATTTGAAAGACAGTGGGGGTGGTAACGGCTGGCCTGCGGCTAGTAGCTGCACCGAGGTTGAATTCAAGGCATTAGTATGGCGGTGGGTATTCTGCGGGGGGACGCAAAACGCAACGCCCGTGAAAAAAGAAACCGTGAAGCGTTCGGGTAAGGGGTAGCCCCCAAACCACGCCTCGTACGTGAGGCATGCGTTCAAGATACTTGGTCGGATAAAGAATGCTTGCTTCCGATTGGTCTCTGCCCATCCACCCCCTCGTGCACCCTCTGTACACGTGGCCCGTGTGTGCGGGTTCACGCATACACTCCGGGCACACCCGGTACGTCTGCCATAAAACTTATATGGTTTCCCGTAGCTTTTACTTACCGATACACGGGATTTCCAGCGGGGGAGGCGTCCATGTTGGTGAACACGGGTCGGGCGACGTTTTTCTGGAAATCCAATTCCAAACCAAAGCAATCTCATTTTTGTAAAGGCCCTGCAACCCTTGAAGTAATGGAATTTGCTTCGAACTTACACAATATATTTTCTTTAATGGTTGATATAACAGTCTTAACCCTTAGATCTCGAGTGATGACTGTGAGTCCAAGATATTGTTCTTACATTCTTAAATTTGTTGGCATCTACCAATTGCTAAGTATTGTATGAGGTATTATATCAATTTCACATCTAAAAACTGAAAAAGTCATGTAGAATGGAATTATTTTAGGTGCAATGTCCGAGTTAAAATAGCTCTGATTGCAAAGGGTTAATACCCTAAAAGCTTCTATTGTTCCCTGGGGGCTAGCATGATCCTAGCAAAATTTTCTGTCTCTGACGTTTCCTACTGTACGCCAAGATATCTACAAATATGAAATTGAACAAAACTTCTTTTGAATTTTCAGAATGATTCTAGTCTCGTGGCAATTTAGTAGATTGAAGATAGTAGGGTACCACTGCAGAGGGTTGGAAATGGAGGGCTCGTAAGAATGGTTAAGAGTAAAGATAAACATTGTTAAGGATTTCTTAATTGATTTGTCAATAACGAGGAGTCACTGAGGAACCGGTTACCAAGCTCTCGACAAAACGAAAAATTTCCATAATATTAAAGCATCACCTTTTTGCGACCAAGAATTTTTCAGAATAATAACAATATTTTTCTTAGGTTAACAGAGCGTGTATCAATGGCTTGAAAATTTTTTTTGCATTGCAATTAAAGATTAACATTAAACCTACCGAGAACTAACAGTGAAAAGATCGAGCTTATTTAGTGCATTCACAATCCTATGGGCTCGAATAATGGATAATAAATTTACCCCATTATTTCCCATGAAATCCACCATTTTAGTAATTTAGAATAAATAGCCGGTCATTCGACCGCAATAGGTTTAATGTTATCGATGTTTGCTTTAGTTCTTACTACGGGAGATTGTCCAGTCATTGAAAATACAATGACTTCGTATATGAAGTCATAATATCGTAGATGAAGATTGGAGGTAGCTATATCCGTTGGTAGCAAACATAAATGGTAGCCGGTTATAGCTCTCTCTCTCCCTCCCTCTCTCTCTCGGAAACCATTCCGCGAAGCCAAACGAGTGCGAGGAAGAAGCGACCTCCTTTTTCTTCGCGGAATCTTGGTACTCGGGCCGGGGAAGTCGTACGTGTGTAATCTGCGCAAGTCAGCCACCCTCGTGTGTTAGACTCCACCCTGGCAATCAATCAAATCCCCCTTGCACCGCGGCACTTTGCCGTACAAGCTGGCACAGCCAACCGAAGCGACGTTCTATCGGTGAAAGATAAACCGTCGATGGGGGTGCACGGTGTTGGTGGCACTCGTGGTGGAACAGAAAACTCGAACGCGTCTCGGGAATCTTCTTCTCACTTCCGCGCATTTATGTTCTTTCAGATCTTCGACCCTTTGTCTTGCAACCCCTTGCCGTGGAATGTCGACTCTGGCTCTGGAGGATTGCAAACGGAATTTACTAAACGCAATTATTATTCGTTTCTTTTAACCCGTATGTCAATAATTAGGTACCCAAGTAATTACCCACTTCCAATTTCTTTTTAAAACTCATCTAATACGATTGTGGACAAATAGCAGAATTGTTGTACATATTTATATTCCTTATATTGACACCCTTGAACAATTGAAAGCTATTTTAAAATGGGACCAAACAACTAGTGTTTTCCGAGATATCAGAAGGATTAGTTTAATGGGGAATATGTAAAAAAAATTGTTTCTTATTGTTATGACACGGAATATCGAAAAAGGAAGTGAAGATTTTAACGATCATTTTCACAAATTTTAACTTTTTAATCTATTTCGTGATTTTTTTCCATTACTGTAATTTTTATTACCCAGTAAACTAATCGTTTTAACATCTCAAAGCAGCTTAAGTCGTTCAGTTCAATTTTTAAAAAGTTATCGTCTCGCTTTAGTTGTGCACAATAGCGTGGAGCCGTGAATAATAATGATATAAAATATTTCGATGGACTAGCACCTGCAATGATTTGTAGTAAGTCGCTAGAATGCATTTATTTCTACAATACAAAATCAAGATATAGTACACGCTGTTTGACATATTCGTCTGACTCGTTATGATAATCCTAAGGATTAAACGCATGAAGAAAACAATGACACCAATACTAGAGCGACTCCAAAACCATTGATGAAGGTATATGTACGTAGTAGCAGACGATCCCATCCGTTCAGTGGATCTGGCAGCGAAGGGAAGGAACCAGAGATTCAAAGTTCGCGAGTCAAGACCCAGCCGAAATTTCGGGTCGGCCCCCTCCCCCTTCCGACTTCCTTGGACCCACGGCCCAGAAAGTTCCCGGTGGCATCGAGTTTTTCCCCCGGTAACGACCGGCGATGTTTGAGCGCGGTAAAAGCCAACGGGAACGTGCAGACGAGGCAAGTTTCGGCTAACAAGGGACTCTCTGAAAGAGTAGGCACCGGATAGGTATGTAAATCTCGTTTCAGCGAGGTCGCGCCGCTCGCCGCTCGCCGCGCGCGCCTCTACCTCTTCCTTTTTCTCTCCCCAGGCTCTCCACCTCCTTCCAGCCGAGTCAGTCCACCCTGAGTCAGGTTCTTTCGCGGCCCACGCCGGCAGGGGTGGATTTTAACCCTTTTTCCAGCTATCGATTTTCAGCTCGAGACGGATGAGAGCGGCCGAGCCCCGGTGTGCCTTCGGCCACTCGGCTCCCACACTCGACTCCACTCGACTACTTCAACGCCGAGACTCTACCTGGCCACTTGTGCCCTCTCTTCGTTCTATCCCCCATTCAACCCCCTCCTTCCCTTAGAACCCTCTAGGACCCCCTCTACGACGTGCCCGGCTCGAGGGCTCACCCCCAGGTGAGACGGCGACTTTATATTCGCGATAACGATCGTCTTTGATTGGACCACTCGGAGAAACGCTTGCCCATGCGAACTTAACGGACCTGTCGACGTCTCCTATCAGCCAGAGAAATGTGTTCGCTCTTTGTTGTCGACGAGGTGCTCCTCCCAATCAATGTGCTAACCTTTCCAGCTACAGATGTCCCGAGCTAATCCCACCGCGAATTTTCAAAGTATCGCCGATACTTTCTTCAGGGCACGAAACTACTCGTTTCGGTCAACATCTACCGAATTAGGGTATCTCTGACATTTAAGGGGTTGAAGATTGTTTAGCTCCGTCCTCACTGAGCTTTACGTGCTTCTTCTCACGTCACCTGTCTTTAAAACGTCTTTGAACCTCCATTGGTATCCTGGGGTCTTTTGGGGACCCCAGCTAAATTTACTATGTACACATTTTTGCTGATAAGTTTCAAGTTGTATATGAAACTCTTAAATATTCAGAGCCAGAACCAAACGTATAGTAGTCTAACAACACTTAAATTCTACTTGCTCGTACGTACTACGGATGACCTTGAATTATAGTAACAAGACATCCTTTTAGTGTCGTTAATGGCATTCATTACCTCTGAAGTTTGCTTTGAATCATCAGTCTCAAAGAAAAATAAATGTTGTCAGCATTACTAATGGTGTTAATTAATTATGAATTGTAAATTAAATTCAATCAAGGCACCCATTCAATTCAGTTGGTCTCCGTACTGATTGTTTATTATGTAAATAATTAAATGACGTTTGTTAAATTCAAAAATTGATTCAATTTATTGGATTAATAAGTAGTATATCGAGTTATATAATCAGTAGCATATTATTATAATGACGTTTCGAGAGATCGCAGAGGAAAAGTTGAAAAATTCAATTCGCATTGGCACGCAGGACGAACAGAGATTTTCTATCGGCGTAACAGGAAAATAGAAAACTGGAACAGGATAAGGACGTAAGTTTTCGTGTGTACGCGCTACGGAAGTTCGCGGAAAATAGGAATATAATAAATTGCTAAACTACTTTAAAGAAATTAGCGAGGCCCGCCCGGATGTTCCCCGGTGGAATTTTTTTCCGGCGTAGCCCGTGTAAACTTCCGTTCTCGTTGATATTGATTAATTTGCTTAAAAAGTTCCTGGCTGCGCCGTCTCTCTCGGTCTTGCCCATTTTACCCTTCTTTCGCCCCTCTCTCTCTTTCTTTCTCTCCTATCTATCTCTTTCTCTCACGCATACACACATATACATACTCACCCTATCCGTCGTCCCTTACTTACACTTTCGCTCCTCGTAGTTTTGTTCCTCTCTTCCGTACGAGTTGTAGCTTGAAAACTTGTAGTTTACGGTTCACCTAATCATTGTGCGATATGTTAAACAACATCTCCAAAGAATTATATTTTTATTTCTTAAATACGTCGATAGTAAACAAACAATAATACAAAACA
>CM052331.1:2400756-2474655 GCA_028455615.1 Lasioglossum zephyrum
CGCAATCGAAAACTGAATTAACAAAATAAACCGACGATCTCCACAGACGGTGCGCTTTAATTGCATTGGGAATACATTTCGGCGAGGGCAGAGCTGTTCTGCGGAAGAGGCCAGGATGTCGACTTAAGCTAGAAGTAGCTCTCGATGGAGGCGGAGAGAGAAAAAAAGGGGGAGAAAGGTGGTGGAGAAAAGTGAAACCCGAGCGGAGAGTTGGCCAGTGAACAGGATTTTTAAAGTCAGACCGATTCAAGGAGTTCCCTCTCTCTTTCCATCCTGGAACCGCGATAACCGCGACTCCGTTCTCATTTAGACGACGAATTAAGATAAAAGAGGAGCAAAGTCGCTGGATTCCCCGTGAAATAGTTGGGGGAAAGGGAGCCCAGGAGTCGGTGCCGGGGTTGGTGCCTCTGAAAGGCAGAAGGTCGAAGGTAGACGCTCCACCTAACGAGATTAATTTGTTTTATATGCGACCGCGCCACCGCCACTCTGTAGAAACATGAAAGTAACTCCTGGCAGATTGCGAGAGGCGTTTCATCCCGGCGTTCCCTCGCCCGTTGCCGGCCCTCTCGACGCTGTTCATCCTTCCTGCAGGAAAGATCAGACTCGGAACAACTCTGAAATTGACGCCTTTTACTGGCGACCAGACCTATCCCGCCATTGTTGCCAAAGTTTTTCGGTTCCCTTCAAGATTTTGCCAGAGATTCTCTTGCTTTATTACTTTTCTTTCTCTTTGCCCGCTATGTTCACCTAATTGCTACAATCGTGTCACCTCTGTATTAAATCTCGCGTGACAAATATTGTTTCTGATTCGCAGCTAAGTTATACATGGCTCTTTCAAATTTTCTGTAGTTTTCGAATTAATGCAACTGTTCGCTGTTGATGAAAATCGTTGGTTTACATTTTTACTGTCAGGTAAATATATTTAGTTCCTGAAGTTGCAAACATGTAATTAACCCTTAGCACTCGAGAGGCGCCTCTGAGGCGTCACTAAAAATTGCTGTACTATTATTTAAAATATTGTTTACAATATTAGATACGTACAAATTTAAAAAAATCATAAAGAATGGGAATATTTTGGGTCGGAAGAAATGTTTGATTTTCGAGTTAAAATAGCTCCGAGTGCAAAAGGTTAAATACTGGGAAAAATTATCAATACGTGCTGATATGTTATTATATATTGATGATAAATTAATTCGTAGCTCCGGCAATTACTGAATTACAACTATGTTTTACATTCAACATTTTTACTTGTCAGTCCATCGATTACCTGTAAAATTACTTGTGAATGCACAACTAAATTTCGACCAGGTCACGAATTAATTTATGCAGGTATTATTTCTAAAATAACATAAGAGACGGTTAAGGGAGTTACAGTAAATGGGCACCGCTAACAAGGGTTAAATGTAAAAGGGGACGCAGCATTTTCCCGAGAAAGTTGAAAAGCGAGCAGACGCAACTTTGCAAAGATTTCCGTTTGTATTCCGAGGTCGTGGGTGTTCGCGGGCGAAAGGGGGTGGTCGGTTGACAAAGCGGGACATGCGGGGGTGTCGTTGCCCCGAAAAAATCGTTTCCCTGGAACAAATCGGGAGGAAGGCAACTCGTTGAAATGCACGGCATTCGAAGCGTCAAAGGGAAGGCAGAAGCTGCCGAGCAATTCCGTCTCGAGTGCGTTTACACCGATGCATCTCCTCTCGTTCTGCCCCGCTCTGCCGCCCTTCCGCCTTGGTACAGCCACAGCTATTATTTTTCATCGGTGTTGGTGACTATAGCTACGACATAGAACGGACGAAAGAGAACTCGCGGAAGAGGGAAAGGCGGGCTGGGAAGAGGGAACGGGAAATAGGGTAGGAGAGAGACCGAGAAAGAAAGCTGGAGTGAGAGAGAAAGAGAGAGAGAGACCGCTTGCGGAGGAGTAGGAGGGAGAAAGAGGTAGAGGAAAGCTAGAAGGATAGAGAGCGAAAGGATAGGCGGGGGTGGCTCGTGGAGCCGTTCGTGTTTTATCTCCGGGTGAGTCCGCCGAAGTCGGGGTGGAAAAAAGGGGGTAAAGGGTTAGGGAACTAAAGAGCAGTAGACTCGGAAGGGTTGGGTCGGTTGGCTGGCTGGCTGGCTGGCTGGCATTGATCTGCACTGCTCCCAGCCACCCCGTGTGTCGGCTTTTCTTAGTACAGTCTCCTCCACCCCCGTCCTCCTTCACCGCCTCCCTTGCTTCCACAACCTCCACCTCTTTCCCTCTTCTTTTTCCCTCTGAGCTACTACCACCAATGTCGTTACCACCACCAGCGCTGCCTACACCGAAGAACCTAGCCAGCCAACCAGCCAGCCAACCAGCCAGCTCGCAAGCCAGCCAGCAGCAGCTTCTCTCTACAATCTTTCATCGCTCTTTTCATCATGCCCTCTTCTCCGTGCTGGCTTCTTTCTTCTTTCACGCTTGGATCGCACACAGAACCGACCCCGGGGTTCCTCTCAAGGGCGCAATTCCTCTCTCTTATCCTTTCCATCCGTCTCTCTCTCTTTCTCGTCCTCTTACTATCGCTCTCATCTTCGATTCCAACGTTCGTCTTCTTTCCCGTTCTCGGCACGCTTATTCTTGTTCTTCAATTTCTTCCTCTCTTATTCCTACTTTTGTTCCGGCTCTTTCATTTATAAAGGAATCACGAACCGCTGTTCTCCGCGCAGCAGCTCTTTCTCTTGCTTCTCCTTATCCTCCCTTCTTGTCGTCGTCGCCGTCGTCGTTCGATGCTTTCAAGAGAAACCCACTTTTGTTTGTTTCGATCGTGACGGAGCCTGATGAGCCACGCGATGCTACACGTATCTCTGGAGTGACGTATAATTAGAGCGTATCCTCCGATCGGTTCTGAAGGGAACTGCCGGAGAGCTGATGCCTTGGTTTGCATTCGGCCCGACATGCGATCGCGGAGGGGCTGCTAAAAGTTGGTTTAATTCGGGAGTGATTGCAGGGGAATAAACGCTCGAGAACTTTGCGTTCTTATTTCGGCAAGGAAATTCTTTTGTTCTTACAAGAACTTCTCTAGACTTTAAGCGAAATGTCGTGTTTGGTCAAGCAGTGGATGGAATTATCAATGTGTAGAAACGAATCATATACATATTTAACAAAACATATTACGTGTAACATATACGATGTTCAATTAACGACTGACATATTTTTCTCATTTTTTTATTTCATTCAATGAAATTCACTTCATACATTTTGCCTGCTTTACGCACACTTTTCTGTTAGCTGTTATTGTTCTAGGTAATTATATTTAATAAGTTAACAGTATATCTAAACACCTGACGAAGAGTATTCCATCAGGAGTGTCAACTGTCAGTGAACATAACGTCTCGATGATTGTTTGTTTAGAATTCTGTCAGACAAGCTTCGATCTCGGTATACATAAATGTCAACATAGTTTATAAACACGAATAGCGTCGGTATTTCTATGTGTGCCATTAGGATCCTTCGATCCATCAAGACGACAACACTTGCTACACGGAAATTAAATAAGATATATGTATTCCCGGAAATATATATCGAATAGCCATAAAATATTTATCAGTTCCCGGGACATTTGGTTCGAGTAAACGAATATTTTAATCGCAGAACTAGATTGCACCCGAAGCATGTAAATCCGTTAACTGTAACCTCTGTGAATAATAACAAATAAAAATTAATAAAAGAACATATCTTGCCACAGCAAGTAAGTATTCATAATTTTTGATTCATATATGTTTTCCACAGCTGTGTTGCAAATTTTCTTTTTGTTTCTAGTTTTATAAACGTATTAATTTTTCAGACGCAAAAATGTATCTCTTGGAAAAGATCCGTACAGGGATCGGAATGTTTAGCTAAATTAATTTACAAACTTGGTCACAAATTTAATCTTTACAAATAAAAATATTTGTAGCCGACAATGTAATCAATTTTATTCATTTTATTTATTCATTTAGTATACATTTATGTATCAATTTATCTCCATGTCAATGTTTTGTTGGTAAACAAAATGATCGATATCACATCGATAATCGATTCGTTCATCACTATATCATAGAACAGAATTGTGAAAACTTGTATCCGATGAATTGATGTAAAAATTAATGCCTGAGCACGAAAACCAGTGTCTGAAAATCCGCTTTAGTACTCCGGGGCGCCCTTAACCTTAATAGGTGTAGGCAGACCCCTGGCTCCCCTTTCTCGAGGAACAATATCGAATCTCGTTCAGGCAAAGTGGAAGGGAGGAGGGTCTCGCTAATTTGATGGTGTGGATTTTGCGTGTGGTCAGTTCCAGGGTCCGTGGAGCGGAATCGAGAAAGACGAAGATCCTGCGCGGTCGTAAAGCGCGACCTCCGTAAAGCCCATCCAGACCCTAACCCCTCTGCCTGACCTACGGTACACAGCCTGTCCGAGAAACATCAGAACCGTCTCTTCGGGCAAACGTTTCCATATCGTCTCTCGGCCATCGGGAGAGCCCCGTGAATTCCGCCAAGACTTTTCTACGGTTCCTCGATTAGGACGCGCCGATAAGGCTAACGAGCACCGACCTGACGATAAACCGTTTAACGGTGCTCATTAACGTGTACTGTCTCGCGTCGTAAGTTTCAGGTGTCTCCGTACATCTTCGTGATATCACTCTGATGCCAGGAGGTCGGCCCGAGATCACGATAACGGTGAAATACGCCGTTTTCGGTGAGCTTCGATAATTTCCTGCCGATCAACTACCAGCCCGTGGCTACCTTTGTCTTACCTCTCGGCTCCGATCTCTTATTACTAAACTGCGGATCTTTATGTTTTCTGTAAATTTTCAGACAAGAATTTAGTATAATTTTTATTTATTTCAGATCCGCAAACGCTACTGCTACTGGGGATGGGATTTTATTTTATAGAAAATAAATATCCGCAGTCTATTTATTATTGAGTTTATTATTACTCTTACTTATTTCACGAAAATGACATTCAAGTTGTTTAGGGTCATTCGCAGTTGTCTTGTTTCTCAATTTTATGAAACGAACTTTTTATCACAATTCTTTTAGACACACTGCTCTTTCTATCATTCTTAACATATCAATTATTAACATACTACTCGATTCTCATGATTCTCAGATTACCATTTCTCAAAATATGATTATCAATTAATAAGTACACTATGGGTATTAAAAATGGGTAAATAAAAATTATATGTTTCTTTTAATTGTCCTATTAAGCTGAAAAACTAATACATTGATGTGCCTAAATATTTTTAACATGTGGAATGTGAAAGAAAATCTTTAATCTTCTGTTCGGTGCAGCACAATTATTGAAAAATTCATTAAATAAATTTCTATTTCATTTCAGATAATCGCAATTCAGGTAGAATGTTTTTATTTTGCACAAAGATCCGCTGTCTAAGAATTAAGTATTGATGGTTGGAACATTATCAAAACGGTAAACGCCCTCATCCGCGCGGGTCAGAGGTTCAGAATTAGTTTGGAGCTGAAGGTGAACGGTTTTCAATAATTGTGATCACGGGTTTTCTAATAAGAAGCAAGATGCTACCCTCCCTATTGTTCGCTGTGTTTAACCATCCTGTTCAAACGTTCCCCCGGACTTCTCAGAGCCTCAATAAGAGTGAGCAAACAGAGCACCGGAACAACTTCGATATCCAAGGGTCAAGTGAGTGGTAGAAATAGTGATTACCCGCAAGAGACTGACCGGCAAGATAAGAAGCAGTAACGAGAGGGAGTCCGGTAATCTCTCCCTATTACGTTACATCACGGATTTATCGAACTTGAATGAAAATGGGGTCAGGAGCAAGCTCCTTAAGGGATAATGGCTTATCTCGATGTTGTCCCGAGACAAGAAAGGGTCTGGAAATTTATCAGACGGAAATCTGCTGTCTAATTTTTGTCCTTGCGTGCTTATCGGGGGCCGGTTCGTTTCGTATGCAGCACGTATACATCGGGTATTTTTAACGTTTGTTTCTCGTTGATAATGAGAGAACCAGTTCCCTCCCACGTTAACGCAACGCCGCGCCGCGCTGTTAAAATCCTGTTCGGGTCGGCCAGGTCTGCGTCAACGACGTTTCTTTTTGGAACACGCTGTTGGAAACATGTCTTTTACTTTCTTCAACACATGTTTATTTTCGTCTTAGAAAATGATCGTTACATCATTTATAACAAACCGGGACTCTGCTGGATTATTTCTGCAGGTATTTTTAGAACGATCGCTTAGACAGAAATACTTCCTGACGAAATTTTTACAACAATTTTTGTACGAACGTGGTGATTATTTACGATATTATTGAAGAGGACTGAGTTGAATTACTCATTTGCAGTGTTATACTTTACAAAATTAAAAAGTATGGTGATGGTGGTTATTTTAGTGAATGGGATATCTTTAGCTTCTTTGTAAATAATAAACAAGTTCACGAATAGTAATTACACTGTGGATTTGATGTCTTCACGATAAAAATTAATTAATCAAGTAGAACGAGTAAAATGCTGATGTGTCATTTATTCAAGAAAGCAATCTTCAATCAAAGAAGAAATTAATGTCTACGTCACTTCCGTGATTTATAATCAGTGCACACAATGTTTATCTACCATAAAAGAAAATAGAAATAGATTAATTGTACTATCTTTAAGTAAATTGCGAGATTGCGAGATTGCTTATCTAGGAAATTTGTTCAAATAGATTTCGAAAAAGTATTTTGGGCTTCTTTTTAAATTATTTTATAAAATAGTCTAAACATAGTTAAAAAATGTTTTTACAATGGTGTAACAATAATCAGATGGTTAGGATGCAAAGAAATATCTAATTGATTTAGGATTATCATTTTAATATATACATTTTTCGTAGAACTTCTCTACTATGTATCAAAATATTTGTTACGCTAGCTCGGAATTTGTCCAATCTAGTCCGACTGTAGCCCCTTCGAACAATTTGAAAAATCCGAACGTGATGAAACGGTACAGGCTGGGGAATATGTAACATCTAGCAGGGTATCCTGCCGTGTCCCCGTTGCCAGCCCCGACAATTGCCTCGAGTGGCCTCCGAGTGGCTCCGAGTGCGTGGATTATTGGAAGCCGGCCCTAAATCCCGTAATTGCCGACAATACTTGCCCGTAATGCCTTCCCGCTACTCGCGGCAATTTGTTCACCGGTTTGAACTCTGACATAGGTGCGGCGGCCGGAGCCACCGCAAACTGTGACCAGGAAACAGCCGCATATGGGAAACTATTCGCCGTAGGAAATCGAGTGATCCTGTTGCGACATTTCGCCCGTGAACTACAACCTACTACCGACCGTTCTTCAGCGACTCATAACTACGAGGATCAGTCAAATGTATGAATCAGGATTCGCACTCCAATGTTCCATTCGAGCGAAATTTTCAAAAATACAAGCTACACTTTTGTCGACTGGATTGTTAATTTTTAGATTGACCTTTCGTAGAATGTAGAGACCAACGTAAAGCACACAAAGTGCTCTATCTATTTCTTAACCCTTTGAACTCTTTTGTCGAATGTGACTCGATATCAGAGAAAGAAAAGTGTAAATAAAACAGGGTTTTTTATGTATTTGATTCTTCCTTCATTTATTTAATTTCTTATTTTTTAGTTAAAAACAAATATAAGTACCACAAGAAAAGAGAGTTATATTTAATACAATTAGTACCCAGAATTGTTTAAAATAAGTAGCAGTCAAGGAACTATTCTTTGAAGTAAATTTCTAATAAAACACTTAATATTATTAAGTTAATATGCAAATCTTCTCAATGTATACTGGAGTGGTCCAAGAAAATGATGATCAGATGGTAATAGATTTGGACAGTAAAGAGGATGTTTTAGAATAATCTAATGCTGAGTTAAACTTTCCCTGAGGGAACCAAAAATTTACAACTTTTCTGAATATGATATTATAGAATCGACGAAAGAATGCAAAAACTTTAAATTTTAATCCGAGGATTCCAGACCTAACTGATTCGTTCACTACATCATACCCCCTCTTATATCTGGAAACCAATATGGCAGCGTTCTAACCTCTCAAACCCGCTTGAAATCAAGCAACTTTACTCGTGTATAACTTTTAAATGAGTGAACTTCGCACACTGAAACTTGGACTCCTCGCACTAGAATTTAAAGTTTTATCATTCTTTCGTCGAATTGTATAATATTACATTCAGAAAAGTTGAAAATTTTTAGTTTCCTGAGTGAAAGTTCAGCTCAATGTAGTTTTAAAATTTTTCTATTGTCAAAACGGCTGCTCAATCAGCAAGATAATGTTAATGCTCATTAACAAATGATTTGTGGCAACATAAAAGTATGTTGAACTGGAACAAGTAGAATTTTCGAACACTTTTTGAATTGTGTTACTTATTTATAAATATTTAGGATTAAAAAATCAGGTCGTTAACGAGCTACTTATTCTAATAATTTTCTTGATCGTTCTTCTCGAAGTTACACAACTGTTTCTAAGGTTTACGATTCTTCGAAATGATCTGTTCTCGTGTCGTTTAATGAATTTATAGGATCCGAAGTAAAGCAGAATTCACGTGGATCGAGTTAATAGGTCGCAAAGACTCGGCGTATGCTCTTTATTGTTCTACTTTAGAAGAACGACGACAATCGGACTGAATATTTTCTGCGCGATCTAAACAGTAAAAGTTTCAGCCGTGAATGCCCTGACCTCTGACCGCGAAGGGTTAAGCATAATTTCCACCGCTCGTGAACACGAGTGGGTTAATTCCCATTTGAACTATATTGAGTCATCAAGCCTAATTCTCCCATATCCTGCTCGCACCAGTCGAGATCGTGATCTTCTCTATTGACAAATTTTCTTCAATGTCAAGGAACTCGAGTAGCAAACTTCAAATAACTGTTAAAATGCGGCCGATTAGTTGCAATTAATTCTTTTCGCATTGTCGTAAAATTTCTTGTAGATTCTACAAATGCGAAATATCACAATAAGCGATCATCTTTAAACTTGACTAATTTTAACCAGATAAACAATAAGGAAGCGAAAACTGTAACATATACCTGTCTACAAAGTGTCTACAAAGAAAAGACCAACACAACATCTTTGTCACATACAGGGTGTTCGACTCCAGGTAGGAGAAAATTTAAGGGGTGGTTCTCGATGATAACACAAGACGAAAATGAAGAATAAAATATTTGTTCTTTAATTATTAAATAAATATTTTGTATTCTTCATTTTCGTCCTATATTATCATCGAGAACGACCTCTTAAATTTTCTCCCATCTGAAGTTGAACACCCTGTATAAACGATCCTAATAGCCGAGCTATGTTTCATAAACGAGCGAAGAGAAAAAAAGAGTACATACTACAAGAATCTTTACTTTCGATGCATAACAACTCTGCACGAGTACGTAAATAAAAAAAATAAAACTGATACACTGTTGTTCATATATTCGAATAGCGCGGATCAAATTTTTTTCATCTTACGCAAGATTTGAAAATTCGTATTTTGGTGTACTTTTCGAGGCAAACGACACCGTGTGTCGATATGGTTCCGATCACGGTTTCGTGCGCATCTCATTTTTCCCCGGTGTTTGGCAACGAGTTTTAAGTACCCGTGTAAATTTGCATTAGAAGAGGAAGAGCCAGCATCGGACACGTGTGTACCTTGTCACATTTTCTAACGACGTTGCCTCACGTGTAAACGGACCTACGGCAAACACGATCGTCAAACAGTCACAGGGCGGCACGAAACTGTTTTCCGATGGCCAAATAACGGCCCCGTTTATCTATGTCTCGATGGCCACTCAAATTATTAATTTGCTGTATAAAACTCCTCACAGGAAACATCGTTCTCCTTCGCGAACCGCTCCCACCATTACGCGATCCTCAAAGGAGATTATTAACCGAATCATTGTACATAGAGTAACATAAATCGTCGCTTCGACGTCTTTCCCAGAACGTGGGAATCTAATCTTTATGACGCGTGTACACATCGTTGATAAATACGAAATCATTGAATCAGGTTACGTTATCGTATTTTACATATTTATCTTGCCGACGTTTGCCCGTTTATCTCGAAGCATTAACAACATCGTAAGCCTTTTACATAGCATCGTTTAATGTCGTGGGATACTCGTCCGATGCATTTTTATGTGAGAAGCCTGAAATGCGTGCGCTGAGAAGAACCTTTTCCAACGATTCCGATTCCACCATGGAAAAGCTCGCAACGTAAACAAGCTCGGCAACAATGAACGCCATCTCGTAAATCGAAACCTTGATCGTCGATGTATCGCGCGCGCGCATAACCTCCCGTAGATAAATCTTGGAAGATTTGAATATCGCGTGACTAACGTTCCCTCTCTCGGAATTTCCCGTGGCGCGCCCGGGTGAAGAGATTAGGTTTCCTCGGACGGATAGGCTCTCTGCCTGGTGTCCGCTAGATAGGGACATGGGAAAGCACTCTTCCTTTTCGTATGTAGATTTTATGGAATGCCCGAGGGACGAGAGGGACCTCGAACGCGCGAGCGCACGAAGGGAGACCGAAAGGGTTGAGCCACGGATAAGGGTTAAGATATACGCGTGGGAAGACGATCGTCTGGTGTTTTCGAGTCATGCCACGTGTTCCGTTCCTTTCAGCCACCGGATCAATCCGAAATGGGACTTTTTTTACGGGGACCCACGTCACTTCCGCCTGCTTCATGTCGGTCACACCGTCCTCTGAATTCGAACGTTTTTGCACCCGTGCACCGTGATTCTAGAAATCGTTCCGGCCCTGCTTCTTCGGCATGTCGATCCTGCCCGGGGACCCCTAGAACCATAAATCTTCAGAACACTTTTAACACTCGAGTGGTGCCACGTTTACGAGTACCAAGTAATGCACCGAGGCTTTTCTAACATTTCATAACGATTTACGAACTAGATCCCAAACCCGGAAATTCAAGATATTTATCAAATTTGCTTCGAAGGGATGAAATCGGCTCTTGAAAATTCATATATTTCGATTGTTCTATCAATTAATAACGAAGATTTACATTTTTTTAAATTGCTATTTCGTGTCGCACCTGAACCTCGTGGTATTTTCGAATTTGTAGAAATTGAACAGAGTATATTTCCTAATAGAGGATTATTAATTTGAAAATATCTCGGTAATCATCCATTTTGAGTTTCTCTTTGTATAACACTTTTTTACGCAGAATTTCATAATTCGTCCGAATTTGAGAAAATATATTAAACATTCCATTTAGAAAACTGATGGTGACCCTCGTATCTCGATAAAAAAACAGATTAGAGCACTTCAACTGTTGTTCGAATCATTTGTTCGTACAACAAATACGAGACGTTACGAGGGAGAGAGTCACGTTACGGGAAGAGCACATGCCCGCGACGCTACGGGGGATGAACCATAGCGTCGCGCGAGACATTAATTCGTTCACGGGCAACGACGGTTGGCGGCCAAAAAAACCCGTGAAGAAGAAAAAGGGGCGATAGGGTGGACTCGTAAAAAAATTAGAGTGGATTCGACAGAGCTCCCGATGGCAACTGACTACGACATCTGCATGCAGATGCATCTCCCGATCGTTCTCACGTTACTCAGGTGGCAAGTGACTTTCCGAATAAATTACCGGTCGCTAGGATCGAGAGTCCCTGAAACATTTATAGACACCCTGTTGTGTGCACGGACACACACCGGGTATAATGGGCCTACCTGGTCCTTCAACCCCTTTTCCGCCTCTTTGGCTCTCGCCGCTACGCGCCGGCTGCACGAGCGGACCCCACTTTATGCTCGTTATGCCATTATTTCTCGAGTCAGTTTATTACCATCGACCTGTGTCATCCTTTATGCAGAATAATTTGATATCCCCGTGCTTCAAAGAACAGATATAACGCTGCCCCCCTCTCTCCCTCCACTACCCCGCACACCCCTTCTTTACATTTTTGTCGTACCCCCGGCCACTTTGTCAGTCTCTGCTTACTTTATTAGCTGCACTCTCCACGTACTTCGTACACGAACTCTCGGCAATCGTGTGGTATTGAAGCGGAGTTTTTGATCGTCCAACTATGCGAACGTTTCTGTTGAAAATTCTTTTAACGTGTCATTAGGAGACTGATGATTTTTATGGAAAATAAAAAAATTGCCTGCATTCGTACAAAACACAGGAGCTGCATAAACCGTAATTGATTAACTACCTTATGAGATTTGTTACATTTTACTACCAAAGTACTTGATCGATTCGAACATTTACAGTTAGAATAAATTTTCTTAATAATCGAACTTGGTGTCCAGTTTTCTTCAAAATTGAAAGAACTTCTACAAAGAATAACCTATTAAATAGGGAAATTATTAAAATTATTAAGAATGAAAATAAATTTCCTAACCCCTTTTTGTTGCAGTTGAGGTGATAATTTTTATTTTACATAGAAATATCGTACAATTATCGTACGATATAGTAGTAACAGTGTAGAAAAATGTTGTTAGAGTCACAAGAGCCCGCAGTATACCAGTTAAGAATTAATATTACCTTTTAATGAAGCAAAGGGTGAAATGCTGGAAAAATGCAGAAAGTCGACAGGGCGAAATAGCTGTAGGATAGTGTGACCCACTATGGTGTAAATTAAGGGCAACAGCAGTTGCGACTGGTGTTTGTGAATGGCGTTTGACCGCGTTCGGAGGCCAGGGGGTACAAACGACTTGTTGTTGTTCGGCAAAACAGAAATTACCAGGCGGCGGCGTCGACGGTGGTGGCAAGGAAGGACAGTGGAAAGATGAGGACACGAAGATTCCATTAAGGCGTAACCGGCGGTAATGAATGGAAGACACCCCCCAGTTCCACCCCGAGACCTCCAACCCCTGGATTTCCCGTTCAGTTCCCTTTTCTTCTTTCTCTCTCTCTCTTTCTCGGCGTCTCTTTCTCTCTGAGCACGCCGACTCCCTTTCTCTCGCTCTGTCGGGGCCACGTGGCCCCGCGATCTACCGTCTTCGTTTCCCCGCTTTTACTACGATCGTAGAGAGAGGTCAGCGTAATTTTCCTCTCGGTAAAAAATACTCTCGTTTAACTTTTCCCTGCTCATTATTCCCTGCCGTCCTGACCTAACCCGACGTGACCTCGAAGGCCGCTTTCTTTAATAACCCAGAAAAGAAAGAGACCGACCAAAAGGAGCGAAAGAGCGAGCTGGCTTGCTTCTCTTCTGGCGACGAACGAGGAAAACCAGAAAGAGAAAGAGAACAGGATTCCCGGATGGGGAACGAGAGAGACGAGAGCAACGCCAAGGGCAATTCTAGGATGCTAATTTGTAACTGGGCTACTTCCGGGACAGTGGTTCCCCGTCGCGCGAAACTTTATCCACCCTGTGTCTTGGAAATTAATTCCCTAGCGGTTGATGAATTTCTACCAATCCGAATTATTTGGTGAACTCAACTCGAAGCAAAAATATTCTACTTTTGCCATGTATCCAGTACGTTCCTAAGTTCCAGGAAATATAATCAACTGTTTCATTTCACCCTTAACTGATAAGTCAAGATTTATTATAGTCGTTATACTATTTCAACTTTTTTATACTCCGTAAGTTCTAATAAAGTTTTGTTTTACTCCGACTACCGCCGCACGAATTAATGTTGAAATGAAAACATTGCGTCAGTCAGTGTTAATGTTTAAACTTCGCGCACTAATTAAGACGCCGACTGATGAGCTCCTGCAATTCCGAGGAATTAGATTAACAAATAGTCACGATGTACATATAAATATTTAATGATAGACGCTTCATTTAAGAATAAAAGTTGGTTCCAATTATATGTATAAATTCCTAATCCTAGTTCAAGACCACGCAACTCTTGAATGAACTGTTCATTATCATACTCAGCAACACGAATAGCGATATTCTTCTCCTATCAATAATAATATCATCACAAAATGCGAATTTTAAAAATTTCTTTCTGTATATTTTATGGAAAAATTGTTCCCTTGTAGCGATTCATCAATTGGAACAATATCCCTCATTTTCATTCATCGTTATAAAAAGTGTGAATCTAAGTTCGACTTTGACAAGTTTCTTTTTGTACATTCAGAAAAATGATTCTCCTGAAACGATACGTCAGTTGAATTAACATTCCTGATTTTCATTTGTAATGCTAAATGAAACATACCCAGATCGTATACCACAGCAGCATTAGCCTAACCACACCCCTAGAACACGGAACCATTTTCGCATAAACCTCGCCTTGGTTTCTACACGTAGAATCAACGATCAAATAACAACCTCTACACTAGCTCAAGCAACATCTACGTTGTCGAGCGATCAGGCTCTTAAACTACCTCCGGAGTTCGAGTTTATTGTTTCAGGCAGGTTCGACGAGTAAACGGTAACAGTTCTACCAAGGCGACAGAGTCTACATCCCCTATAAGACGCAGGAAACGGCATTAGCGGAGGTAGATAGCGACGAAGGTCGTTAATAATATGGCGGTATAATCCCAAGGATGAGCACCTTGAAAGATCCCGACGTAACAGGAGGGGGATGGTTTTCCTTGCATCGGCAATTAGCCCCATCCCTCCCCCGGATACCCTTCGCTCTATCCGGTTATAGCAACCAACCCCATCCATGGCATTTAATTACCTTGCCAACCCCAGGCTAGCAGCCTCGGGGCCAAGGTCACGAGCCATTCAACTCTCCGTGTTCCTCGACCCACGGGGGCACACTGACCGAATTTACCCTTAAGCTCCACTTCCGAGTTTCGATTATTTCTCGCCGCCTTTATTACCCGCTCCTTCGTTACCCGACCCAGTTACCGATTTCGCTCCAACTAACTTCGGGAAACGCTGCCTGCCTGACGACCGTTCTATGGGAATTCGGCGCCATACACACCGCCCTACAACCCTTCCTCCCGTATTTTAATATACATCTTTCTGCATTCGCGCAACCGTGTACCTCAAGAAAGTTATCCAACCCTTAAGGGGACCACGATTTTTTTAAATATTCCAAATATTTTCCTACCTCAAAGGTTTATATAAAATGTTTATATAATATATAAGCTGATAGTAGTAAATGTTTTTAATATACATTAATCAATTATACAATGTATATTAAGGTTTAACGATAAAGGTAAACGCACACACAATGTACGCATTAATGTATCAATGAATATATTTGATATCGATTTCTAATAAATTTAACATTGATTCTAGGAAGGGTTTCATCATTTAGAAGGGTTGATAAAATTTCTTAGTGATCTTATATTCGATAAAAGGTGTTGATTGAGTTACAGTACTCACCTTACCGTACTCTTCGAAAGTCTACTTAAGGGTTAATTTCTAAAAATGAATTTTGACCGTCAGTCTTATCATATCGAGATATTCTGTGCAGCAGAAGATGCGCCATTCTCTTGACAATTGTCGCAGAGAACCGTTCAGAACGATCAACTCGCGCGGAGCTCTATCAATGGTGAATCGATCGTGCTGATAGCGTATCATGTCTCGAAACGAAATTGACAACGACGACGAAAAGACGGTCGAGGCTCGTGCCTTTGTCAGAGGGCTCGCGTGCGCCGCCCCCATAATCTATAAATCACCGGGAATCTCGATCATTCACGGGTCAGAAAGGAGTATAGCCCCGACGCGGCGTTTCCCCTTTAGCGGGCAGAGCGAGTGCGAGTTCGAGCCCCATGGACGTCTCCCGATCTCGTTTTTATTTATTCGTCCCGGGGCTAACGAACGAGATGCTGGCCATTGTACGGGGTTCCAGGCAGCCCGCCGCGACATCCTTTTCACGATCGATTTGCAGAGACGCCATTTTCGCTTATACCGGCAACCTGCAATTCCATAAATCAGCCGCCCTCCTTCCGCCACACCGTAACCCCGTCGATTCTTCGCGAACGATCCGGGGCCAACCTATATCGCGCCGGTTATCCCCGCGTTCCTTTTTTCATTCGTCTTCTCTCTCTCTTTCTCTCGCACACACTCTCTTTCCACCCCCGCACACTCGCTCTGCCCCCTGTTCCCGTTTTACAGAAATATCTCTCTGTAGACGGCGATATTTCTTCGGGTTCGGGTGTTCGACCACCCCCGACCTCCGCTTCTCTCCGCCGCCACCACCCCCCGCACATCGGTATCCCTTTCAGGGGTGAGTTTAAAATACTGGGCTCACGGAGCTTGCACAGGGAATGATCATCCGGAGTAACAGGGAAGGTAATTTATTCCACGGTATTGTTTTCGTCCGTGGTTCTACTTAGGACGATCCGATTTCACCGAGAAGTCTTATTAAGTTGAGAGCAGGGGGGGAGGAGTACATTGTCCTTGGTTCCGTTTGAAATTGCTTTAAACTCGATATTGCGGGACAGGAAAGATGGTCGCGGGGCTACTTAAACGCTTCTGCATCAATTTGTCATTCTACGAACAACCCGCCAGCGGGCCTTCACGCAAAACGTTCGATTGGTTGATTAATAAAAGTCGGGTTTAATCTCCACAGAGTTGAATATCCGATTCTAGAGCTGACAGAAGGATTTCTGCTTCTGCGACTGCTAAGGATGTTTCCGTATTCCATCCCGATAGTTCTATTTTCCTACAGTTTTTTATATTATTGCATTGCTAGATATTTACGTTTCTGTGTTTTTATTGCAGATACACGCGATGCATTCGTCTGCACTTTCTTCCTTTTCTGTACTCATTTCTATTTCCCTAGATTTTACGTTCATGCATTTGTATATCTTCCTCCGTATTTATCGTACTTATACATACGTTACCGTATACGGCCATGAAAAGAAATATTAAGCCAGCATAATTTTTGAATATGTACGAACTTACTATACCATACATAAGGGTAGTTCCTAACAATCCTAACATCTTTCTATTTGACGCTTCGAGTCAATCAAAAAAACAATACTTTTTCATTTAAACTAATTATAATTCCAACCCGTATAAGATGCTTCCTATGTGGTCCAGATATTAAAGGTTTGCTAATCATTTTCGATTTTATTAAGCGTTGTGCACTAAAAATTTAATTTCATTGAATCAATATTTGAATAAAAAATTATTGTTAAGTTAAGCTAAGCTAAGAGGCACATTAAGCCATTATGTAATACGCTAATGGAATTCAAGTATTGAATATGCTATATAAACTACATCTGGTTTAAAGCATTCAATAAATATATAAACTAATTATAACTTATATTCATCTCCTTGCAGCTTGTAGCACTAGATCGACAACAACCTGTATATTTAACAGATTCTGTATGTATTTATTACGAGTATGACTCGATGTAATATTCCGCAAGGGGTTAACTCATATGTTTGCGACGTCAGGAGCTAGAGGTACAACCCTGACATCGCAAACGTATGAAAATTGGTCGTGAAAGAGTTAAACGTGATTGTTCCGGAACTTGGGTAGAGCGATGCTGCCGGGGTTCGGAAGACGCCATTTTTTCGTGGCGGTAGAAGAAGCCCATGCAGATGCCGGGGACGTACGTGCCGGCACTGACGCACAGCGGTCGTCACCCCCTGTGTGTGCCCGTCGGGGGTGGAAAGAAAAGAGGAGGTCTCGCGTCGCGGATGCCTGCTGCGGGGGTGGAATATGTGCGTCGGGACGCGCACACATAGAGAGGGGGTGGCCCGGGGGTGGTGCACCCCCGAGCTGCGCAGAAGTTCCTTCCTTCCGCTTGATCGACATCGATTCCAAGATGGCGGCAGAGAGAGTGGCAGCGATGCTGCCACGGCATACATATCGGCCCATTCTACGAGCCACCCCGCCCTTACGGGAGCCCTCATCGCTTTCATGGCCCACCCACAGCCCGATCTGCTCGGGTCCACGAACCGTCGGGGAGGGAGAGGGTGAAACAGAGAAAGCGAGAGAAAGAGAGACGATGGGAGAACGGAAGGGATAGAGAGAGAGAGTGAGAGAGTTCCGGGGATGTGGCGTGGCGCGAGGGGTGGGGAAACAGGAGCCTGTAGTCGGCTCACGAGATGTCCGGGCCGATATCGGAATCGCATTAGGACGCCGCTCCACTTTCGCCCCCGGGAACACCGAACCAACCCTCTCTCGCTCTCTCCCCCTGGCTCGCCAGCTCTCCTTTTTCCCTTTTTCCGTGCCTTTTCTCCCGGCCTCCGTGTTCCCCGTCTTCTTCGCCGCTGGCTTTCAGCCTCTTTCCTCGTCCTCCTGCTCTTTTCTCCGGCTCCGGTCGCCTCGATCCCTTCCGCGCTACAGAAATACTTCAGCTAACTCCCGCGACCACGCCTGCACAGGTGAGAACGTTTTTCGGGACCTTTGAGCTCCGCGAAATGGAATTTTTTCATTAACCACCGTTTTCACGTCGCGTTCCTTGCTTGGGAATAATTGACCCTTTGGGGACGACGTCTCCGCACCGCGTATTCACTCTCAATCTGGTTCCAAAATTGATCGCCAACACTGCGAATAGACGCGATACATTTCCGTTCGTTATCAAACACCGGATTTTATGCATTTATCACAAGATCGGTGGTTACTATTCGAGAAAGTACAAGGCTTGAAAGAAGTCTTCAGCTTTCTGAAGTTGTTCAAGAAATTTCTAGCTGGTACCGGTTCCTTGTAATAGTATGAGGACATTATAGGAATTCGAGAATGTTGTTGCGTCATTCTTGACCTGTTCAAATTGTTTGGAAGTACAATGCGGTTTCAGTGAATGTCGCCGACCGTGATAGGTTAATGTTAACAATAATCCGACGTTAGACTTATCCCACAGTGATCAGTCGTAGTCCTGACACGCACCTAACCGAAGACTTATTCGCTTCAGCCAGCCAGGAATTTTTAACTTCAAGGGAGAAACGCACGGAGGAGCGGCCGGATCTATCCGGGAGATGGATCAGCCCCGGGGGAGAGGAATTTCGAATCTGCCGCGGGATCCTAATCGGCTTTACTTTCGAGAGTCAATCTCTTTCGCTTCTTGCCAGTCCCTCCCCGCCCTCTGGCTTTCTTCCTTCCCGTCTGGCTGCTCCTCCGAGCGTGAGCATACGAAATTCCAGCGAGACTCCTTAACGAGCCACGTGGACCGCGTCGATAAGATTGTTTGCGGAACGGACGTTATTCCGTCGCGCGAGCACCAGATTTTCAAATTACTCGGCCAGGGTTGTAACGGCGTTATCAGCGTGTACGGGCCGCTACGTGCTCGAGCGTTTCACCCTCCAACCACCCCCGAGCTACGTCTAATAGTTTCCGCGCTCTTGGCTCGTTTGTTCTAGCGGCGAGATGGATACGTTCTGACTAGGCTTCTATGGCCGACCCGGTGAATCGATGGCAATTAAAACTGCATAGAACAGTTTACTTCAGTTATGGTTTCAAATTTTACCGCCTTGATGATTTTGAATTTCCACCGGTCGATACCTATCAAACATCATAGATGTCTTTCTATTATAATTAAGTAATTTCCTAAATATACTAACTTTTTTGAAATACATATTGTCTTTGCTTTTCTCTTCTCATTTTACATATGTATTATACATTCTATGTAAGGTGAGAATTGGTTGGCAGTGCTGTGTCTGGTTCAACAGTTTGAATTACCCGCCAAATTTCGTTGGTGTGTTTACATTGACTATCGATTTTCCGCTTGATTGCGATTCTCGAAGATCTCACGTGTGTCCTCAGTAGCTTGACTGACACCATGAAGGAAGCTTGTAATTTTGAAATCCAATCTCGTTATTAGTAATTTTTATATAAAGCAGGTCAGTAATACAATAAAAATTGTTGATCTTTTAATCACAATTTTTATAGTATATAACTCTTTATGTTTATAAATGTTTCAGACGCAGTTTTTTATTATCTTTCTTGAGAATGATAGGAATAACTATCGAAACGTCGAAAGTTTAATTAATTTGTACAATTGCTTTATTGTGTTTCAAATGATCGAACCGTTGCGCCGATAACACATTTAAAATTTCTCTTAGTCAGAATATACGATCGAAAACCAAATTTACGTTTATCATAGATGTCGTTCGATATCGCATATACCTTTAAGCGTCGCAGCCCTTGTTTTCAGTTACGTATCTGCCACCATGAATGATATCCACGTGTACTGTAATTCATTATTTTGTATTATTTTTTTTCTAATTATTTTGCCACAGCAAGTAAGTGTTCTTAATTTTTGCAAACTCTCTTTTTGTTTCTACTTTTATAAACGTATTAATTTTTCAGACGCAAAAATGTATCTCTTGAAAAGGATTTTATTGTCGGCGGTGAGTTGTTATACTGGCCCGTCTCATTTCTTCAACCCTTAACTTTCGCCTGTGTGTACTGGGGTAAAATGGATGCAATAGATGTTTTAAAGATGTTTACAGTATTCGCAGAATACAGGAAATGCAACTTTATAATCATTACTTCATGTGGTTAATAGAAGAATATAAATCTTTAATCGAATAGATCACTTTTAATAACCAATAGCCTTACTTATTCTTGTGGGTCCAAATGATAGAAAAATTGAAAAATTTGTTCTGTCAGGTAACTGTAAATATGAACGTTTCATTGATTTATTCGAGCATGGCTTTGTGGCATTAAATCATATTCTTGGTGGTACTTTACTCGGCACTTTTAACTAATTTCAAAGGCGAGACTTTTGGTTTGATCTAAATGCAGGCTATGCTTTCTGTCTGCTTTGAGCTAGGTATAGATTATTCGAGATAAACGTATACATCTCGCAGCGGAAGAAGGCTAAGAACTAAATGTTTTCTTTGCTCGTCAAATATTACGACAATTACAGACAGACTTTTCTACTGCTTATCATCCACTGTGTTTTTATATATGGCCGGGGAAGGAGGGAGGTGAGGGGTGGGCTAAAAGATTGCGCAACCCTGGTCTACATAATTTTCTCAGCCGTCGAAGACGGATGTACGAGACGGAGAAAAATGCCCGGGTACGGGAGGGGATTGCTAACAGTAATTCAGGAAATAATGGGACTGGCCACGCTCGATAAATCCGGAAACGTAGCTTCCACTCGCGAGCTCCGTAGGAGGGACTTGCCGGATATATTTTCCTCCGGACGGCATACACGCGTGCGTATACTTGACGTGCACGGGCCTCCGTCTGCGTGGGAGAAGAAGAAGCTGGATGGCTGCCTGCGAAGGTGGAGGAGAATCGCGAGACAGGGGTGGGGTCGCGCACATGCACACGCAAATGCCACGTGCACATAGAGACGTGTACGTGCACACGGGGGAAAAAGAACACGGGGAAAGAAGCGAAGATTGATCTGCCGGCCCCGTACCTCTCTGCCGATGTACGCGTTTTATTCGTTTCGCTTCCTCTCTGTTTCGCCGTGCACCTTTTCCCCTAGCGCCGGTGGGGGTGGGAGAGCCTGTTAAGAAAGGGAGCCCGGATGATCGTGTAAACTGGTGCACCTGTGGGCCCCGGAACGTAAACATATTTGTAACAATCCTTTGTGGAGGATCGAGCTACAACAGCCCACTTCTCAGAGGACCGCCGCTTTTCGGGTGTCATTAATATAATACTACCGAGATTATTCCGTATCGCGTTTCCTAAGCGGCTGCCTCTCACCGGAAACCATTGTCCGTTGCCATACTCATTCTACTTGTCCTGCCTCACCTGATCGATTAAACTTCCACCAACTAACCGATTATTCTTAACTCTTTACCTATTGGGGCCATGTTAACCCCGTGCGCTATTAATTATTTCGAAGTGATTAGAACTTTGTCGTTCATAATTTTTTTCCAAGCAAAAAAGTTTATATTTATTGCCCTCCTCAATTACTACGTCGACAACAACAAAATAGAATTTTATTTCGGGATACAGGAAGATAATATTTTATAATAATATTTAGTAGAATTTGTTCGAAATCTTTATCACGAATCTGACTTGATCTTAATAAAATTTTCGATAATTGTGCTGTATCGAAAGGAAAAAAGAGAAAGGGTTATATTTATCGTCTATATATTCTCTAATTACTACGTCGACAACAACAAAATAGAATTTTATTTCGGGATACAGGAAAATAATATTCAGTAAAATTTGTTCTTGATATTAATAGGATTCTCGATAATTGTGCTGTATAAAAAGTAAAAAAGAAAGAAGTTTATATTTGTCGTCGATGTATTCTCCGATTTTACTGTGTCGACAAGAAAACAAATAAAAGTTTATTTTGGCATACAGGGATATAATAATATATTTAGCAGCACATATATTTCAAAAACCGAGGTCTGTTTCATAGAATACTAGCGACTGACACGCTCGATTCCACCAGGAACGAAAAGGCGAAGGTAAAACCCTTTCCCGTTTACTCCGCGTAGATTGTTTCATAGGAAAAGGTTCTTTTCTTTGACAGCCGAGGATCGTTACGACAGCTGATTGCTGGGAATCTTGTTAGAGGTTTCGTTTGAATAATTGCCGCTCGAGCCGGCGATTTTCATGACTCGATCATCGCGTAATGACGCGTGGAAATCGACCCGCGCGCGACCCTTCTTCCCTCCCTCACCTCGAGGACTGTCATTTTGGAGCTCCTTCTAAGCCATCTTGGATAACGATTTTCTTTTTACGGTACACTTTCGAAGAATAATCTTCGAACAATTCCCATCCTTCTTGTGAGTATTCAACGCCTGCGTAGATTCGAAAATATCTGTTCAATTTTTATTATAATATTTATTCATATTGCTCGAGGAATTTATTATCATTCATTTAAATTAATTCGAGAACACTTTGCGAAAGAATTCGTACGGGTAACAATTGTTTTCGTAAACATTCGACAGGAGCAGATAATTTGTTAACCTCACACGTTTTTCACAGGAAAAAATTCACCCGTTTACATGTTGTACGTATTACAGACCCATTGATTTGTGGAATAAATGGTACACAATATGATGATTTCATGTTTAATAAAATAAAATAGTTGAGATATTATCCTAAGATCTTTTATGCACCTAATTTCTGGAGAGGGTTAAATTTTCTACGTATTTAAAGTTTAAAGCAAAAATAGGTGAGATATCATCCGAGGATCTTTCATGCAACTAATACCTGAAGAGCGTAGGAGGATTAAGCGAAACAATCAAGTTCGAACAGAAGTTTTTAAGAAACGGAAGACTGTTATCGGTGTTAAGCTGCTTTGATTCATCGCGCTTCATTGTCAGTAGGTCAGCGAAACACTAACCAACTTCCCCATTATCCTCTGGAAAGGTCACGGCGGCGTCGGGCAGAGAGGATGGCCACGCGGTTTGCGGGGGTGGTTTCGGTGAGAGGGGGCGTTGTCGTTGGCGATGCGCGAGAGTAAAGAAATAATGAAACTCCGTGCCAGGAAAGTGCTCGCTTTATTGACAAGAGAACCTCGACGAGAAAGAGAGCGAGAGAAAAAAAGAGAGAGAGAGGGGCAAAGGAGGTGCGAGACGAGGGAAAATATAATGCTTCCATATCCGTGCGCGGCTGTCTATCGATTCTCGACGAGTATAAAGTACTGCGATTCCACCCGACGCCGTCGCCTACTCGACGGAATAAATTTGCGATCGCCCGGGTAAAACGGGGTGAGAGAGTCGCGAGGAAACCCATGGAAGGGGGCGAATGCCGGAGCACCAGGCAGGAATGGTGGAATGGTGGGGTTCTACGGGGATATCGGGGCTCTCCTACGGGGGTGGGGCTCGGGGGAAAAAGGAGGAAAAAGAACGGGAGAGGAAATGGAAGAGGCGCCAGGAAAGACGAGCGTGCACCCTACGGACTACGATGGAATTTTCGAAATCCACCGTCTCGTCTTTCTTCCCGGCAGCTTTTTCTTATTTCAGTTTGTCCGACCGTCCTCCCACGCTCGCCGCCGCCGACGATATTTGTTCCTCCGAGATATTACACGCCCTCCATTCAACCGAACAATCTTATATTTCTTTACTGTCGGCTGAGATCGCTCTTGCCGACAGAAAATGAATTCGCTTAGTTAATCGCCCGACTGCAGATTTTATACAATTAGACGAAATACTATCCTTTTCTAATCAGGACTTTTGTTGTACAAGTTGTAAAAAAGTTTTAATTTATTTTGGTTAAGGCCGTTGCTGCATTCATACATTGGTCAGAAGAAGAACCGGAATTATGGTAACAGATGTTTTTCAAAACGTTCAAAAAAATAACTTATATACTTCTTCTGGCAAAATGTCTAGATCTTGGTGAAACAACAGCCTCGAAAACTACTTACAAGTCTATTACGTACAGTTCCTTCCAACTAAGAAAAATATTTTTTAGTTATGTCAATACTGGGCCCAAATAATTATAAAATTTCAAAGTGATTGATCCAACCTACTACATCAAATTTAAAGTTACATCAAATTCGTTCCTTAAGTCAACAGTACATATTGTTACGTTCAGTCAGTTCAGTGTACGTAATACTCTACCTTGATAAATTATGTAAGATGTGTGGCATTCAGTACACCATTCACGCAATAAAGGAGGATGGTGAAAGAAATCATGTGAGCGATCATGCTAAATTTAATATTGCTTATTAAGCTAATATGATAATGCTTAAATTTATTAAATATTAAATCTTAATAAGCAATATTAAGAGCTATATTAAATCTTAACCCTTTGCACTCGGAGCTATTTTAACTAAAAAATCAAACGTTTCTTCTGATCTGGAATATTTACGCTCTCTATGAGTTTTTAAATTTGGTAGATATAACATTTGGTTGATATAATACCTCATACAATACTTAAATGTTTAGTAATTGGTTAGATACAGATATATTTAATAATGTAAACAATATTTTCAATAATAAGACAGAAATTTTTAGTGACGCCTCAGAGGCGCCACTCGAGTGCTAAGGGTTAATAAACTAAGAGAATAATCGTTGGCGAAGAGATTCTCGAAGACGTGACCGTATTCGTCGAAACAGGCGGCGCGAGAGGTTTAATTAAAACAGCCGAAGTATGTATTTATAATAGATTGAATCCAACGGAGCGGGCGTGCAGGTTCAACGCACTTCCGTCAGCCCCGTGTTCGCCGATGAAAAGAAATTTCCTCGACGATACGAAAGTTTCGGCACACGCACACCGAGTTGGACGGCTGCGCTGCACGCGTGTGGGTGAGCTACGCGGTCGCGTTCGCGCTCGGTGGCTTTGCCGCGGCTGGAAATTCGGAGTAATAGGAAAACTCCTGAGCGGAAAAGAAGTTCAATCTAGCCGGCCGAGGGAGAAGCCTGGAAAAGCTCTTTTGACTCCTTTGATTCCGACTCAGCCGTTCCCTCCCCGACCACCTTCAAAATCTTTCCGCCCTCTTCTCGTCGGCGCGGCGTCGTCACCGCTGCCAAGCCACGCCGAGTCGCGTTTCACTAACGGAACGTTTCCCCAGCGATGCCGGGGAGGATCCCGAAACTTACCAATCTACCCTAAGGCCGTGCGTGTTGGGCCAGACTTGAAAAATCTCCAGCCCCAACCCACCCTGACCTTCTGCTTCAACCACCCCGCCACGGTTACCAGCCCGTGGACCAAAGGAGATCCCATCTTCTATTGGTTTTTCGGCTGGCCCGCCGCGGTACGCCCTCTCAGCCCCATGGGGATCAACGCGAGAATGGTTGACACTCTACTCGATCCCATAGTCAGACGTAGAAACCCATGTCGCGCCTTTTAACCTTCAATAGTTGGATAAAGTCGAAGCGATTTCTTTAATACGTTCACTGAATTTTTCATTTGTATAAACAATCATGGTTATTATTAAGCTAGCACTAGATACAACATAGTTCTATTCGTCTATCAGTATGCCCTCGGTATGATTCTCGTTGAAATCAAAGAATGAGAAATTGCAGAAAGTGGTCCCATTTGATAATTCAAGTATTCGTTCAATTTTTTCAATACGAAATGAATTATTTAAACAGTGTTGCAAAGTCGATTGTTGGACGAATTGAAACGAATAAAATGTAAGAATTAAACGAGCTCATATGTTATTATTACTATCAATGTAATTGGAGCAAGATCTGTCTACTTATGGGGGTTAATTTAGAATCTATTCGGACATAAAGACCATTGTTCAGAATTTCTACTGCTAATGGCACAATAAAAGATCCACGGCAATGAACGACATGCGATTAAGAATAGTAATAAACAATCATAACCAGCGATTACGAAAGTGGATCTCAATGGTTAATGTGTTTCTGATATTTCCTTTAAGATTTAATAGCTCGTCAGGATGTTGGGGACAAGAACCTTACGAACCAACTTTTATACGCTGCGTGCTATTTCCCACAATTATTGTGCCATTTCTATCGGACATTAAGCGCTAATGATAATTGGATTGGTCTAGAAAAACAGGTTCGATATCGAGCCAGAAATTATACGTTGTTTGATGGGAAATTGTCTACCGGGGTCCCGGGGATTGTGGTCACAGGAAATGGACAAGACATTAAGATTCGTTCGTCTCGCTAATCGCTTGTTTAATGCGAATCTATGCACAGGAAATGCGAGTATCAATCAAGTATTTGAAATCAACTTACTTGCGGTTTATCAATGCCTGAAAAAACCCGGTGTTCATTCTGTAATGATCATCGTTGTAGAAATCGGAAATTGTTTATTTTGCGGTCACACGTGTTCATGGACGCGCGTATGTGGAAAGTCGTGACATCGGTCGATTATTTAAATGGATTTGCCGTTCAAAGACTCGCCGTAACGAAAACGAGTGAAAAAGAGGAATTGAATGTCCCGTTAAAGGCGTCTCATTAGTACCTCCACTTTAAAGCGTCGTTTCATCACCCCCTTCGACCACCCTCACCCTTGACTCGGCCGCCTAAGTAAAAATCAATAATTCCTTTATCGTACAAATTAACGTTAAGCATATTCCACCCTCGTATACAGGGTCTACGACCAACGTTACACCGTTTCCTGCCTTCCTGTCCTGCATAATATCGCTGGTCGCGCTCCTGTCATCCTGTTAGGCCTTCACCTTATTTCTATAGTCTTTCGTCCTCTATTCTTGCCCGCCGCCGCTTCAGAATTTTTATTCTGCGATCGTCACGATTACTATTAAATTTTCACATATGAGGAGATCGATTTTTAATAGTTTAACGAGGGACAATTTTAATCAAATTTATAGAGTCTAGTTCGTTGAAAAATATCTGACACGTATTCTTTTTTTGCTGTTGACTTCGTGTGAACATTTAATAGTTATTGTTAAATGACGAAAATGAAAATATTCCAAAAACACGATAAGGAATATTGCAGAAACAGTTGAATTTTAAAAATATTGATTAATAATGAATGAACTTAATCTTGTCATTTTTGTAATCGTTTTAATGCTTTACATTCCACCCACTCGTTTTTGTCAAGGAATGCATAAAATCTACTGGTGAAAACGTTCGTAATGTGAATAGGTCGAATATAGAATATCCTTTTGGTAATTACAGCGAAAATTATCCGTCCGCAAAGAACATTAAGAACCGTAGGAACTCTCGTTAACGAACTATTCAATTTCGTCCCGTAATATCTTAATCTTAGAATGCGGCTCGCACGAAACCGGTGTTTCTACCCATAGTAGAAAAATTACAGGTCATGTTATCGGCTTGTTAATTCCGATAAACGTTCTTCTTTATCGTCGGCCATTCCGAGCGAATGATAGCAACGCGTAGAGAAAGAGCGAGAGAAAAAGAGGGAAAGAGACTATGAGTAAGAGAGAGTGAGAGAGAGAGAGGAGGGGGTGAGGGAGATCGGTGGACGGGGAACGAAGCACTGGGGCGAGAGATTAACGAAATAAATATGACATCGTCTTGGCGGCGTGCGCGCGTTGTTTCACGCTCGACGCGATAACAAAGCGTTCGCCATTAATTACCGCGGCCTGAAATTATTTAACGACCTTCCTGAACCGACGTCGGCACGCAAACTACCGACACCGCCGCGAATTGATCGAGCTAATTCTCCGGCGATGTATCAGTTTATGAAACTTCCGTGTGTTTTAACGACGCTAAATAAGCGGGCCCCACTAAACGCTTCCGAGAGATCAAATTTACTCCCTCGGTTACGAAATGCTAGCGAATTCCACGTTCATGAATTTTCATTGCAGCTTATGCTTTCATAGAAAAATTTAACCCGAATACCTACTTTTAACATGTCCTTAAAACTTGTTCTTGTTGATAAATAACAAGATTATTATGGATTTTCACTTAGACAATTATAATATCAGGTTAATCTGATGTCATTGTAGAAATGATTGGAGAAGTCGGTAAACGTTTTCTGAAGGTCAGTGGAAGGTCAACTGATCCACAGGCTTGAATGGAACTGTTTATTTTCTACCGTATTCCAATAAAAAATTCGTTATTTCATTTGAGAACATCGGTAACCGTAAAATTTCATAAACAACTTTCATAAAATATCATTTCCGCTATCTTGGCCTCTTGAAAGAATTGAATTTCTCAATTCAATATCAGGTTAATCTGATGTCATCGGATTAAAATGATTGGAGAAGTTGATAAATGGTTTTTGAAGGTCACTGGAAGGTCAACCAACCGATTAGCTTAAATGGAACTGTATATTCTCTACGATTTAACAATAAAAGATTCATTATTTCATTTAAGACCATCGATGACCTTAAAATTTCATAAACGACCTCAAGAAAATATCGTTTTCGCCATCTTGCCCCCTTGGAGTAGTATAACGTTGTCTGGAGCAATTTGTTCGTGCGGTCACGAGCAACGTAGTAATGAATTATGAGGTTATCTCGATGGACGATAGCATCGTCTGTTCGGCATCGGAAAATGAGGGAAAGAAACAGAGAAAAAGTGGTGGAATTCATTTGGGGGTTGAAGAAACCTTTACGACGACCTGGCGCGGGATCTTACAACTTTGCTTTCGTTATCCTAATCTAGGGAACGTACACGTGCACGGTCAAAGGGGGTGACGTTATACCCAGAGGGTGGGCGGAGGGAGTCATTCGTTTTCTTCGCGTTCAGGGCTGTAATGTCGACCGATAAGGCCCAGATAGTCCACGGTCACGTAGTGTGTTAAGGTTAGATCTCCTAAGCTCGTTTGGACGCAGCGTTTTGCAATCCATACTCCATCCATCGTAACTCCCTGCCGGAGGTTTGGACGAACAAGCTTGATTAAAAATGTGTCGGTAGCCAAACGAATTTGTTTAAATTTGTCCACATCATAAACTCAATTATGGAGATTGAAAAAATTATTTTATAATAGCCCAATCCTTTCCGAATGAAACAAAACAAAATGTAGTTCAATCGGACAATCAGTTCCTGGGATAAAAATTCCTAAGCGAAGCCTGGTTTCGCCAAAATGGGCAAAAATTACAAATTTCGATGGTGTGTCATTTCTAAACAAATTCGACCAGAAGCATGCTCAAATTTGAGCAGTTTTTCGTCCAACTTCTTCAGAATAATTTTCGGAATACTGTTTCGGATGTTGTTCTAATTTGGATGTTGTAATCTCTAGTGATATTCGAACGTGTCTCCAAGGATTTTTTGAAATCATAAAAATTGTTGGTTTTACAAACGTGTAATATAAAGTGTCAATATTTATTCCATAAATTATAACAGCTGAACACTAACAAACCGATGAAAATGCGTTTTCACGAAAAGGGGGACTTTCGTATCAATTTTTTTTCTAGCTATAGCATTATTATACTCTCGAAATTGAAACATTTTTTTACTGGGAACGACAAAAATGATATTTGCTGATTCTTGTCATAAATGCGTAAAATCCGTAGTCCAGTTATTAGAAATTAGTTGATAAAGCGGTTATTAATGTGCTCGATGAATTGTGTGGCTAATCTTTCGGAACTACTGTGTTTCAGGTAAGGAATTGATTGGAGCTGTCGATGGAGTTAGCCGATCGCTGCTTCAACTTCTTGCATCTCGGTGACCTTGACACAGGAGCCACTAAGAGGTTTACCTTGGCGAACCTGGATATCTCCGGATAGCACTCGGGGTCTCGGTTGAGGGATTAAGACAGGGTTGTCGAGCAGGACGACAGAGGGCTGCTGGGATCGACGGGGTTGGAGCGAGGGAGAGAACTGAACCCAGACGAAAAGGAAAAGAGACTATAACCGTACGCCTGTATAATTGATTGAGTGTAATGAGTTAAAGGGGATGCCGCGATATCAAGGGTGGAAATTATAGAGCTCTGGGTCATGAAAGCGACAACCCCTCCCCCCTCCAACTGCTGGGAGAAAGTGCGGAAACTTAGGTTCCTCCGCCTCTCCTCGGGCTTCGAGATCCCTTTCCACCGTTCACGAACCGTCCACGGGGGCGCTGATTGTAAATTAGTTAAAGGAGATGCTTCATTAAGATCAGCTGATTCATGGGTTTTCTCCTTGCCGGGCGACTGATCCTCCAATTACAGGGTGCAGAGTTCACGAATTACCACACCCTCCGATCAACGTATGTTGACCCGTCAAAATTTTCTATTTGTTCTTAATCATTTAATATCAGAAACGAATATTTCTATTTATCGAACGTCTACGTCTACGTTTAATACTTAACACATTTCAGGCAGGAGATTGCGATCACTGGAATTTCAAACAGTGGACATATTAAAAAGATTTAAGGGCATCGGTGTATCAGTTTTAGCTTGATAAGATAATTAAAAGGAGTCTAGCAGTTAATACAAATATTTTTTAAATACTGTGGTGCCCAAGGTGGTTCGGAACCCACCTTTATTCTAAACTGTAGGTTCCGTCGCGAAATAATTCTCACGAAAGAATTAAAAAAAGCGATGTAAAAAATAATTAAAAAGATATATATATATATTTTTTAACTTGCCAAAAGATCCGCAGTCCAGTGATCACAGTCCAGAATACTCTCTCGGAAACCCACACCACCACTACTCTCAGCTAAAGATGATTTTCATCCCATGCAAAAGTGCAATAAAAACCGTCATCCTGCGTCGATAATTTTTTTATCATCGTGGTACACGTTGTTCCAATTTCCTCGGTAACCAGAAATAATTGAGGAACGAACGTTCGCCTCGTTAGTCCCAGTAAAAAATCTGTTCGTTGGTGGAGGGAACGTATCAAATCAATTTTGGCCCCCGATGGTGGGTACAGCGGGGAGGGGGAGGGGAAGAGAAGGAGGAGGAGGATGAAGAGGTGTGAAGGAAACAAAGGAGCGCAGGATTACGCGAGAAGAAGCGCAAGAAGGTGACGTCTCGGTAGAAAGAGGTCGTTGGTGGAGGGTGTTGAGGGGGTTTGGGGGCGGGGGCCGACGTGGTATTTACGACGTCATTTCCTCGCTGACTGTCAATAATTTCCCTGGGGGATGTGGAAGGCACGCCGGCTCTCTTTCTCGTGTGCTTTCCTCTCCCGGCCTCGGTTCTCTCCGGGCTCGCTTTCTTCGTTTCGCCACACCTCTTTCTTTTCCTCGACGCTTCCCTCCACCTTCGCGGCGTTGTTCCACGGGCAAATTGAAAAGCTACCGACGCCGAGACGTCCTCGAGATACTGTTCCGCGGCGACCGAAAAGTAATATCGCGCCGGTGGAATGAGATTGCGCCGCGCCACCGACAGCCGGAATACATTTTTGATAATTTGTTTCTCGCGTTCAGCCAACTTGTCGCGCACAGACACCGACGAATCTGTCGAATACTCACCCTCCCACCCCCCGTCAACGTGATTCGAAAGCGAAATACGCTTTTTTTTCGGTCACCGCAATAATACTGTTCAGGTGAAAGAGCGGCTGCCACGAACGGTGACGCGACGTTTATAACCGCTGCAGGTACGCGAGACGCGTGCAACGCCGCTCGTAATTGTCGAACGACTTCAAATGTTCGGAAATAAAATTATTTTACGCTGCAAACTCACGGTCACGAGCCTATGAAAGGGCAATGTCTCAATAACCGCGATTATGGCTTGCGGCTAAGTCGCTGTGCTGCTGTGTCTGCGTTCTGTACGCTAATGGACGTCGCTTGGTGTTTTCTTGGTTTTCTCAATAATATTAAATTTTCCATATAAATTAAATTCAATATAAACATCACTAATATTTTCTGTATAAATTTCGTACACTAAAATTTTTTACATAAAAATTCAATATGAACCTCAATAATATTAAATTTTCCATATAAATTTCATATACATAATTTTTTTATATTAAATTCAATATAAACATCACAAATATTTTCTGTATAAATTTCATATACTAAAATTTTTTATATAAAAATTCAATATAAACCTCAAAAATATTAAATTTTCTGTATAGATTCATTGTCAACCTTCTCGAGAAAAAATTATGAATAAAAAAAATATTAGACATTATGAATGGACTGTTGGATGTTATACTACTGTATGTATTAGAGCTTTTTTCCACAAAGCGAAAGGTTATTTGATCGTTGAAATGGTTGCAGCGGAGAACGCTGAAAGATCTGGCCACGAAAAGTTGCAACGCGATTTTAACGAAGGAACGCATTACAAGTCGGTGGAATGAAGGTATTTCAACAGCTGAGATCCCGTGCTCCATGTTTTGCGGCGCGTCGTTTAAACGAGGATTCGCCCGGAGAAACAAATAATAAAGACCTCCCCATCCCCCGGTTTCTCGTAGCGGTTCATTGTTATGACCGTTTTCGTCTCTTTTTGCCGTCCCGTTGCGCGTTGCTCGTCTCCGTCCCGCTGCATTCGCGAAAAGTTTCAACTTTCACGTGACGCAAAACGATTCCGTGGAAGTATGTTATTGAAATAATTAACGGTAGCCGGACTACCGGCAAAAAACAATCCTAACCGTTTTGGTGATCGAAGCAATCATAACGATAACTCAAGACGACCATCAACGAATCGAACAGCTTCGTTAATTTTAATATCTTATAACCATATTTTACTTCATCGAGCCACCGTTTATATTTATACTGTGGCTGCTCACGAATTTATTGTATGTACAGAATTCTAAATATTAGAAAGTATAGAGCAACAAATTTTCCTTGTGTATTTTTCTGTTTATGAAGCTAAAGGCGTAATTTTTGAATTTGGATCTTCAACTACTTATTGGACGAGATTAAAATGAACGTCGTTCATGGTTTCTCAATTCATACGATTGTACTGTATTATACGAGAACGTAGTAGACTATAGTAGAATATAGTAGAACATATACATATAAGAATATACTAAAATATTTTAAAATATACTATAATTAGATTGCGGATGTCTGTGCATTTTCCAACTTTTGTAGGCTTTTAAGAAATCCTATTTTCACATTGTGGATCTAAAACAAATAAATATTCTACAAAATTCCATTAAACTTTATATTCTAGCCATTTTTGAACATTTCCATAAGACATATAAATGCATAAAATCTGACTATAATATACCAGGCTATACTAGAATGTACTAGGATATACTGGAATGTATTAAAATATACTAGGATATACTGGATATGGTGGTGTACTGTAATACAACTGTACGTAATACTCGAATTTCGAATGTGGACCTCGAACCACTGATTAGCCGAGATTGAAACGAATGAATTTCCATCAGAGTGTCCCGGTTCATACGGTACGATATCGCGTGAAAATGTGTAGTTTCGCGGGGTCACGTGGCGCGAGCGTAATCCGCGAAAAGAACGAGCGTCTTCGTGGCGCAAAACAGCGAGCCGCGACGTCCGTTAGAACAGGCGCGCGTAAAAAGGCCGAAACTCGTTGTCGTAATGTTTTCACCGGGAATATTGCAACTGATGCTGCCCCCTCTGCTCCCGCGGCCCCCTGCCCCTCCCCCGTTATCCAGGAGTTTCACCGCCGCGTGGCGAGGAACGAACACATTATTCGCGGAAACGATCCTCCCTTTCGCCTCGCGGCCACGAAGAAAAGGGGACTCCTCTCGCTCCGGTAAAAAAACGAGCCAGAAGAAGACGCGATGGAAGAAAATGGGGAGAAGATTATGGTCGCGGCGGAGGTGAAACGAAGACGGCCAGTGTTTCTCTCGGCGGCGATGAAAACTGTAGAAACGGAGGAGGTGAAACGGAGAGCGATGGAAAGACAGAGAGAGAAAGAAGAGGAGGAAAAGAAAACGAACCGGAAGAACAGAGGAGAAAGAGAAAGAGAGATCCGCCCCCGCTAAGGGTAGTTATTATAATAAATTTGTCGGGGGTTTAAGAAGCGGAAACAATTCAGAACTGCGAGTGACTCTAAGGATGTGCTTATCGTTGCTTTTATTCAAATGAGAGTGGAAGGCGACGAGCTGCGCCGGATGCGACCTGTATCTCGGACGCTTTTTCTACTCCACCTTCCTGCTGCCTCTCTGTTTTCACTTATTTCTGTTGGACCCCTTGGTACCGACGATAATCGAGATAGCGAAAAATGCTCCCCTCCCCAAAATCCAACCAAAATTCAACGACAAATTGTCTGTCCAATTTCTGCTCTGTGGTTCAGCAATAACAACGAGCCATAAATGTATTCCCTCTAAAGGTTATCTTAGCTCGATGAAAAACGTGTGTTTATTGACTCAATAGTTCAATGGATGTTCACTCTCGAATGGCTTCACTATCTTCTAGTAGTCAGTTCAAAAAATAAGCTGTTCTTGGTAGATCCAATAATGAAAAAATCTATGTGGCAAACTTATATACTTCTTTACATTTGCTTGATAGTTGTACTAAGAACGAATTGGTGATCTAATTACCACATTACGAAAACCATATTTCTTATTCGCGCGGCGAATAATATATTATCTGCAGTTTAGTTAAATGTATGTATTGTATATTCGCTATACAGCCAAGCGTCGATACTTCGTAAAAGATCAATTAAAACAACACCCTCTATAATAAATGTCTCGGTACGCGAAGGGGTTGGCACGTTCCCAGCTATCGCAAGGCTCCCTATGTCCGCGTTTGATTATCGCGGAACAATTAGTGCAACGGTCGTTTCTACGGAAAGAAATTAGTTTGAGAAGTGTCAAGAGTTTAGCGTGTTGAATGCGATATGCTCCGGAGTTGTATTTGTTTTTTTATTGTCGGGTTAACGACGTCCGCGCGTGAGAATGATAGCCAATGAAACGCAGAACGTTAAAGTTTAAGTGCGCTGACACCATGGGCAAAGGAGGAAGGACCATGATCCCGCAGGACCACCCCGATCACGACCCTGTTTATGATGTTCTTCGTTCATTAACCAGCTCGGCAGGGAGAGGGGAAGCCGCGAGGTACGCGAGGGTGGCTGTGCGAGA
The DNA here is from genome assembly GCA_028455615.1 of Lasioglossum zephyrum. Lineage (NCBI taxonomy): Eukaryota > Metazoa > Arthropoda > Insecta > Hymenoptera > Halictidae > Lasioglossum > Lasioglossum zephyrum. Next base: position 2,435,760 of record CM052331.1, read on the forward strand.
TAAAAACGGGCCGTTCTGCCGAAAAGGAAACGGGAGAGCAAAAATCGTAACGAGGGAACGGATTCGCGGTGGATTCGGCTCGGTCCGACCCGAAATTCCGCCCCCTGTCCCTTTTATCTTTTTCGGTGAGGCTGATATAGTTTAGGGCCGCAATAAAACCGGGGCCCCCTGACCACTTCGATTTACGGCTTAATTAAACGCACCACGTCCACGGGACACCACGAAAAATCGTCGAAATGCCAGTGGTTTCTTAAAGTTCCTTAAATACGAGCCTACGGTTGCCGGCCACGGGGACCGTTTATGGCTCCTTTCGGGACGAGGCCCCTTTCTTTTTTCGCCCGCCCGATAAACGTTTCTTTCGTTCTGGATACTCGCCGCCGGAAGAGATTTCTCTTCCACGTTTTTCGGGCCCGTTTCTTCTTTTTTTCGATTTTTTTACTAACGAACCGGACGATCCTGTCTTCCGCGGATAGTCGGGCCAGCGCCAACTCTCTCGATTGCCGAATCCCTCGATCGTACAGTGGTCCGGCCGGCCGATCTAGCAGTTCATAAAGATTTTAGCACTATTTGGAAGTTTAAAGGTTAAATAATATAGGCCGTTGCGTTCGTTTTGACAACAGCTACAATATCATTCAGTTAAAAATATATAATTGATCTTTAGAAATTAAAGGTAACCTTGACTTTTGATAAGATACACATATTTTTTAAACATCTTTTGTTTAAAACATTTTTCTGCTTTCTTATAACTGCCTGTTCCGATGATGTTGATCTTTAAATGGTTATACAATTTTTAATAAATCGTATTAATTTAATCGTCTTCGAACGTGACGAACATTTAGAAAGAAATATACATTCGATAAACATAAACATCCACTGGAGCATCTGTGGCAGTTTAAACAATAATAATTTCTGAAGAAGGACGAAGGTGACTGTAGACTGAATTTTCTCGATGGAAAATCATATTCCGAAAATGTTCATAGTTCATTTCTAATTCACTGAAATTATTTAAAAAAAGAAATTAATGTCAGTGTGACTCCAATTAATGTAGACAACTTTTGTTTTGCATAAAAATCCGCAGTGTAGTTATTGTTAGTTGTATATCCCGAGTGAGGTGACTTTCCAGGGTTAACAAATAATTTACAATTGAAGGATAGATATAGTTGAATCTGTTTTGTTATCATTGCTCTTCTTGTTTGTTCGACATTATTAATGAAATACTGACTAAAGTTCATATGGCTTCCAGTTTGACATTTTTATTTCATTCTAGCAAAAATATTCTCAGTTATGAATTTGATACGTCTTCAGGGTTATTTTATGACGTAACTCCGATTTCAAAATTTGTGTTTTCTGTTCCGTGGCAGGATCAGCTGTTTGCCCTCATATCCCGTGGTTCGTTGTCTTCGGCCAGTCCAGCCCGATTTTTTATTGCCGACGGTTTACGAGAGCCGCGTATCTCGGCAACGGCTGTAAAATAAATTACTAATGCAGCGAAATTGCACGCGAAATTATTGCCGCGATTACCGTGCCTCGCGCGAATCGTTTGAGCCTCCGGCTGATTAACCGCACGCTGTAAATTAACCGGCGCAATCGCGTTTTTGTTTTCAGATTAAGGGTACGGTTTTTGAAATCAATTTAGTATTATGCGAGCCACGTACGACGATCCGCTTCCTCTTCTCCTCGGCTTCTTGCATGCGGTCTCATCGTCGGCCTGTGATTCCAAAAAGAGTACTGAAAAACACACAAAATAATTAAAAGGAGGTTCCAAATAAAATGTGGAGGTTCCAATGAAAAATGACGTTAAAGCCTGAAGAAAACAAAACTTAAACTGGAATGAAGAATAAGAATATTATGCAATGTGTATTATAAATGTGAGTAAAAATTAATATGAGTAGATTCAAAATCAAAATCTTCTAAATGAATTGCAGGGAATAAAAATGAAAGTGAAGTGGATTTTAAAAAGTATAATTTATTATACTATTTTATAAGAATATTAATCCTTCAATTCTTTTAAAATCTGTACAGTTTTGTATTTCATATATCGTATAGTTCGCAATTCATAGTCTCTGTGATTCTGTATGCTTCGATAAACCGTGCGGGAAAGCACGAAATAATCGAATGGTAGTTCGCAGAATAGAAAAATGAATGGAATGAAGATCAATGGAAAAGACGAAGAAGGTGGAGTATAAGTGAGATGAGCAAGGATTTGGCATTTTTAAGAAAATGGTGCTAGACGAGTCTGTCGCAGGATTATTAGGGGAGAGTTTCTAGATTCCCTTAGCCGAGCAGCGGACTTGATACGTAATCCGGAGTTAGTGTCTTTTCAGTCGGAAACACCCTGTATACAGGGCCGTTTATACACATACACGGTGGACCACATCTCGTGGTGGTTTTTCGTATTATCCTGGGCGACATAATATGGGGGTTTATCTCGTGGAATCATGGTAGCTTAGCGGGGTGGTTTCTTCCCTCTCGCAGACCGTAGCCTTCTCGAAGGCAAATCCTCCTCGCGGAAGACAACGTCGCAGCCCCTTGGACCTTCAGGCCATGTATATTTTCATGGTATATATACGCGTCTCCAATTTCTCCTTACCCACCCACTCTTCAAGGTCTAAAGAATTCTGCGACAGGACGACGATGCCGAATCTTGCGTGTCTTTTCAACTGCTTGACAACGCAGGGAAATACTGAGCAACAGCAACAAATATTATAATTACTTTCCATTATACTTTCTGAAATTATTCAATGAACATTTTTCTAATTCATTACAAAATTAAAATATCGGCCTAATTGTCGCTTACTTAATTGATAAAGGAAATTACTGTAACCCCTTGCTTGATAACTACGAGTCAGATTTATAACGAAGAATGGTATCAATTTCTTTTAAGCCGAAATAAAATTTTGTTTTTCTGTCATCAATATATGTAGAAGCAATTATGGACATACAATAAATATAGATTTGCTTTTACTGTTAGGAAATTGTTAAAGACAAAAGATTCTAATGATCGCAGCTCTGAAGGACATAAGCAGTGAAATTTTAAGAACGTTTCTTTAAAAAAATTTAAAGCAATGCCACTTGAGATTGTGATGCAATAGTCTTTAATAAATTGCTTGTAAAAATTGCCCATATTCCCGGAAGTGTAATCAAAATAATTTTCATGAAGCTCCGTCAGAACAGCTTCGTTAATCAACCCCGTGTGCTCAAACCTGTAAAATTACTAGGTCCCCTATCTTTCGCCGACTGGAGAAGAACAGGGGAAAGTTTGGTTGCGCTGCCAAAGCAAAGCACAATAGCCTTGAGTGACAGTGCTATCGTAGAAAGTCTTCGAGAGGAAATATTGGGGGATAGAATTGCGAGCTGAGAGGGATGAGTCCGGGGGAGGATGATGCTCGGTGTTATTGATTCTAATGATATATTCGCGCCTGGGGCGGTGGCAGGATGTAATTGATATCTCGTGTGACACGGAACGTATTTATGAGTCTGTGTTTCCTTCGATTATTCTTTTCCTATTGAAATTCAAATCCTTCACACTCAGTTTTCGTTCCAATTCATATTCCATATCTGTAGTAATATACATTTAATTCTCCAACTTTAAAGAGAGCTCTACAAGAAGGTTTCTGAACCATTTTCATTTTTCTGATAATTCCAATGCTAGAAATGAATTGTTTAATCTTGTTTCTGATCTCAGACATATCAACCTGCTATTTGTACCGCTTCAAAAATTATGACTTTTGCAGTTTGTCCGAATTTTTAGACTTTCCTTTGTAATTCTCTCGAATTTTTTTTCCTGAAAACTTTTCCAGAGCCGTAACGAACAAAACAAAAAAATTATATATATCCATCGTTCGAATCGTGAGTTATGGTCTTGAGATCATACAAAAATTCCATAGAAAAAAGTACTTTCATTTTTTCGAATTTTCCATGTTTCCGGGTAACTTTTCCAATTTTTCTTTTCCTGAAAACCTTATTCGGACTGCTACGAACATTTTTTTAAAATTAGCCAAACCAGTCCAGCTTCTCTCAAGTGATGCGCTTACCAACTAACAGCATTTAATTTTTATTTATATAGATAGCAATTTTAAGCAACAACGAGTATGTTGAAGCTGTAGTTTTACATAATATAATAAAAAAATTGCGATAATAGCCGTAATAGATATTTCAATGAATAACAATGTTACTTTCGCCCCGTGTTACTATTGACTACTGCAAAGAACGATAGAAATTCCACGAGAAATAGTCCGTTTAGTTTCGAAAGCTCGGCAAGCAACGCACGCATAAAAATCCCCGGTCTAATAACAAGTTTCTTCGACGTGGCAAATTGTGCCTCCAGTTTCAGCACGGGAAACAACGCCATACGTCTTCATAGCCCCGGTAATGGGGTAATGGTATACACATAACGAACACAGTACACCGAGCTCATCGGAATAAAGAGCCGCGGCGGCGTATCCGAACGGATTATCTGTTTCTCTCCGCGAAATAAAGAATTTCCGCGTTGTCGGGTAACGGCCACGGGGAAATTTCAATGTCTCCGGTCTATTTAATGGCCGTAATTCAATTGTCCGGCCCCCGGTCGAATAAACAGGCCTACCGAGTATTAAATAACCGGCCCTATTCGGCGCTGTGAATTGTCGCTGCCAACTTCGGAACGATACATAAGGCTGCGCCACGCCGCCTCGCGCGTTCACCACTACGGATAAAGAATGTCGCCGCGTTCTCGAAAGGATTCGCAATCCCAGCTCTCTCGCCTTTCGGAACCGCTATCCGCTGCTTTTTAACCACTCTCGAACTGAGCCGAATGTTTCACCAATTTTTTACTAAACTAACTGTCCTCAACACATTTTTGGTAATTATTGCGAAAGGGTGGACATACTCCGATTTTGATGAAATTTAAATATATAATAGATTTCGACATTTTAAACAACTTTTTTCTCTTCCAATATAGGAGGGCTGCTTTTAGTTTTCGAGATATTCGCAAAAAACTGTTGCTAATACTGTATTGAATTTTTCGTATTCTAGCACGCTCCGTGGCAATGTAAGACCGCTCCGGCGTAGCGTCTGTTTACTTTTTTTTGTAAACACGTTGTGATACATATATAAGGTAAACTTTCAATTTTGAAAGACTACTCCTGAATTTTCGTATGCGATACAATCTTTGCATTGTAACTGTATTCCAGAATTTGAACTAGTAATGGGGCTCGTGGAGGGGGCGGAGAGACCACGCATACGAAAATCCAGGAGTAGTCTTTCAAAACTGAAAGTTTATCCTATATATGTTTTACTCTCTCTCTATATAGAGTGAGACCCTGTTTTTTGACGTGACCTTGACAGTAAGATCCTAACAGTAAATCTTTCTTTCGAGCGAACAATATCAACAACCGGCGAGGTCACAAAAAAAATAGAACTACAGCATCTAAGAAACAGCACGGGCCCGAGTGTTTTTCTTAGATCAAGACGCGTGTAAAAAGGAGGTTTCCTTCGATCGTGAAGTGAGTTGTCGTTGCTCGAGGACCTGGCAGAGGCGTCTAGCAAGTTTGCATAGGTAAACCGACGCTTAGCATTAATCTATTCGGCGGGGCCCGATTAGCCGCGGGTTCATACGCGTCTCCGGTCGGCATTCCTTGTAAATTTAATCCCGTTTGGTTGGCAGGGTCGGTGTGTGCTCGAACAGGCGCGCGATTCGATTGTCACGCGACGCCGGCAGAAATACCAAATAAATCGGCGCGGGGCTCGTTAAATGAGCCGCCCTATTTGGCGTTGCAAATTGTCAGCGTCCACGTAGGAATGGGATACAAGGTTCGATTACGCGGGTATACGAGGTGCAAGGAACGGTATCTCGGCCTAAAGGAGAAGTACAAGGGCTATTAATCCGGGTCCCGAAGCGGGTACATAAACGGCCGCTGCTATCCGCCGACATTTCTATGGACGTATATGTATGTGGCGTCATAGTCCTCGTCCTCCTTGTCGTCGCCCTTGTCGTACCGTTCCGTTCTGTTCCGTTCTGTTCCGTTCCGTTCTGTTCCTCCGCCGGAGAGCTTTTATTTTCTCAAATCGATGCCCTGCCTGCGTGCCAGCATTGTCGCGCAGAAACTACGGCTTTGTATGCATATGTAAACGCGGTTTACTCGTAGAAATTGCCGGGCATTGTACGCGGACCAGTTGGACGCCGGGACCCCGCCATTCTTCTGGCTTAGGAAATACCGAGGACCCTATTTCACGCGCATGACCGTTCCCCTGCACACAACGCGTGCAAATCCTGCAACCAAAATTTCAATTTCATCCTCAAATGTTGTTTATCTCTCCCAAGTTCCACGAGTTCGCACAGGAACAACTGCTGAAGACTTCTTTGCTCAACGTTCATTTGAAAGACTCTAATCTATGACTAGGCTAGTTTCAAAGATATAGCAATTCGATCACATTTTTTCAAAATATTTAATTTCTGAATCATCCAGGAAATATTCGCTTGCCCTTTAACACTGCCGAATATTGAAATTCCCTGATACAGCAAATGTCAATTGAACAGATCTCCCTTAACCTGCTTACTGCTATCGCCACTTTTTCAAGTCACTTCAATATCATTTACTAAAGTCGGAAATATGGTTCACTTTTTAGGCATTTTACGAGTCCGGTTCTTCGAAGATATTCTGGATTAAACTAGAAGAAACTCAGCTGGATATGGTAATGAGGCGACGGGCGCTGGACAGTAGCAATTTTTTAAAAATCTGTCGAGCCCTTGGTCTTCATGTATTCTGAATGACGAGAGCTAAGTCTCGCAGATTAATATAAAAGGGGATCAGTCGAATATAGCGAATAGGTTCGGAACCCGCGGCGTTTAGGGAACCGCTTCGCGATCACTATTAATCTCGGCGATACCGTCGCGTCGCTGTCTAATCCGAGAAAGTGGTCGTCCGCCCTCGGCGGACAGGGGGATCTGTTGATTGTGAGAAATCGCGGGATTAGTGAAAGCACGAGGTTCGCGTAAAACCCGAGTGGAGTATGTGGTCGTCTTGTTCATCCGAGGGCTCCGGCGATGCTAAAAAGCGATGATTGAATGGTCCCGCGACTTCCGAGGGGATATTAATTTTCATATTGAAGTGCCTCCATATTGTGATGGAGCGGGACTCACGCGTAGAACGTCCACAAAGAATCGTAGCTTTCAAACAACCGAAAAACTTTCTACCTTCTACCGAGGAGTCACAAGAAGAACAGAAACATCAGGCCGATGGATCCAGCTAATTCCCCGATCGCTTCCGTTCCAGCTGGAATTATGGAATCGCTGTTGGAATCGACACCCGGAATTGATCGAGGTGTTGAAACGACTTATGACGCATAGCCATTAAAGACAGCAGCCGCAAAAATAAGATCTGCCAGATGACGATGATGATGACGATGGTGAAAGCTCGGGATGATAGCACCGCGGCACCACGCCGTGCCCCGCAGGATACCACCACGATATCCCGGCGAGAGCAAACCGTTCGAATAACTCGTCGGCTTTTCGACGTAATCAATTCTATGCGAGGGCGTACCAACACCTTTCACTTACACGTGTCGATCGACCCGAGCCGTAAAAATCCTCCAGGGTCCTCTTAATCCGACGGAGAATCGGCCAGGTGATACGATATCAGCGGAAGTTTATCAACTTTTCATTATCGTTTATTCCTTCACCTTCGCACGATTCTCCGAGATAAAAATCACCAGATTATACCTCGCCAAATTTTATGTTGTACATTCATTTTATAGAGACGGAGGCTTTTGATGATTTTATGACAGCTGTAAGATATTTTTGGAACTATTTCTTTCAAATATGTTAAGCTGGAGTTAACGCAAATATTAATTCGAAATTAAAAGTTGGAATTGTCGGTGCGTGGTCAAAATGTCCAGGGTTAAATTAATTTAAGTAGCCAATACTTTTGCAGCTGGCAACTAGAAAAGTAGATTTTAGATAGAACGATGATCAAATCCAATGTGCCGTCTTCATGAAATACTGAAACAAATGGTAGCAAAACAAGTCGTGCATTATTATATCATTATATAACCGAATATTTAATTTCATCTCGAAATATTATACTATTACGTTTCGTTACAAAATATATAAAATCGGCAGTCTACTTCTCTTTATAGAAATGACAAGATTAAGTTTAATTAAACTTTGTGCGGTTCCTATTAATACGTCCACTACTAAAGTTATCTATGCTATAGTTTCTAATGAAATCAGTTTTATTACTTTTCTAATCAGCTTGATATGATTTTTATGTTTATGTATGTTTATTTATAAAAATGGTTCTATACAATGAAAGCGTAGCTTAATCAGAAAAATTCATGAAAATTGTTTAATTAATCAACGCGTGGATGAGACAGCCCTTTAAGGGTTGTAGTTTCCTTGTAGCATTGGAAGTTTGCGATGTTTCGTTTGACAATTGCTGGAGAGAAGAAATCGATTCGATAATTCATTCGGTGTGCGAGAAACGGAACACACGCGTGTCAATAAAAGAGGATCGCCGGATTCACCGTTATTGCCGCCCCGAACGGCTCGCCTCCCCCCCAGGCCCCTCTAAAACACCTTTCTCCCTTCTTTCGAAACAGAAACTGACCTGAATCGCGGTGCATCTATCACGAGGAAGAATCGCGACAAGACACGTATACATCTCGAGGGAACAGAGCGCACAGGGTACCGGCGCGGCTGTGCGGTGTGGCGGTCGCTGTGTGTTCTCTTGCTGGCGTGCCGGTGTTATTGCATGGCGCAAGTCGAAGAGCTGCAGCCGGCTGCAGGTGCACCGCTTCTCCACGCTCGATCCGAAGACGTTTCGGTGTGCATTGTGATCGAATGATATAATAAAGGCTGAAGTCCGTGGGAAACGGAGAGCAGAGCCACCTGACGCACCGTCAGCAACGTCGTAGAAAGCCTTCGTATACAGGATGATCCTATCAAACTGTGTCAACGGATCGTATCGAACCTACGAAAACGCGCTGTCGCATACTGCAGCAATTATGAATAGCCTTCTTCTTCTTTTTCGTTTATTAATTCATCCACCGGCAGCTGTTTGATTGAATCGCTCCGAAGCCAATCAGTGTACGACCAATTTTCTTATATCCATTTATTTGAACAGCTTAATTTTATCTTTCCCACACTTCAGTTTATTTGTATGTCAGCTGGTAATGAATACAGTCTTAATTTATCAGAATTAAGTGTCCTCGTTATGTTTGGTTTCTTGCTCATGTTTTACACTGATTAGCAGACTGCGGATCTTTATGCATTTATGGCAAAATTGAGAAGATTAAATTAAAAATTGTTGAAAAATTTCAAAAATTGAAGGTGTTCATAAAAATCATTAAGGGTAGAAATAACATTCTATTTAGTTTCTATTTCTTGCAATCGTTGCATACAAATTTTATTTTGCATAAACATATACGTCTGATAAATTGAAAGTAATATGACAGTATTTTGAAATTCTTCTAGTACATTTAATGTTTCAAATTACATCTACTTGTAATAGGATAATAAGAATTCAGTGTAACTCGACTTTCATTTACAAAATCACAATATGTTTTCTTAAATGATTTGCTTCGATTTAATCGGATTCTTGCGATAATATAAAATTAAATCGAATTTAATATGATTTGTATTTATTCTAGATCTGCGAAGGCTACTACCACTGAACATAAGATTTTATTCGATTCTATTTTCTTCAAATTCTTGCATAAATATTAATTAAAGCTTGCATAAATATCCGCACTCTATTAACAATTCAATAATTTTACGAATGTGTGAATGCAGGAAGGGAGTTAGGAGTGAATGAAAATTTATAGGAATCTTGCAGACCACCCCCCCCCCCTACCATAGCAATGAGGGGTTAATTTGTCTATGGTAAAGGCAGGTGGGAACCGCAGCTCGAAACAGAGAACGCAATGATAAAATTCCGGAGCGAGCGGCTGGAAAGCGGATCGGAATCGAGAACGAATTTTATAGGAATTATGGTTTCCTCGTGGTGTCGATAAGTGCCGGCAATCACGAAGAAAGTGTGTACGACACGCCTTTTACGGGGCCAATTTGTCACGCAAGAACGTTTCGCGAGGACTGCCGAAAGGCCCGGCGAAAGGGAAAAGCTGTGGAACGACGATTCAATAGTCCCCGCATGTTTCATTAATCAAAACATACAAATCGTGACGCCGACAACCGCCGCTCGTCACGCGAAGATCCACCGCAAGACTTTTCGTAACGTGCCGAGCCGCCGCGTCGAGGTGAAATCGTCACTTGTGCGAATATGCCGAAGACGACAGACCGAGGGGCCATTCGTGGTTGTGCTCCCCCCAACCCCCCACCCGCCTTCCAAAGCCGATGCATCCAGCCTAACCGACCACCGGAACTAGGTCGTGTCTGTGCGACCGCGAGAAATTTCAATAATAACCGTGCGTGGTCATTCCCCGGTGGCAATTTCGCGTTACGCAAACGACCGAGAGAGCGAACGCTGTGTCTCACGGCTATCCGGGACCAGAAACCGTGTTTTTCTGGACGCTTAACATTCGATTTACACGGCACCGAAAACCTCCGCACGAACCTCCATCGATGCGCCCGCCAGCTTCCGGACCTGCAAATCATAACCCATAAATTACACAGTCCTCCTTTTTCACCGACCTACAAGCTTTTCTTCGGATGCGTGCTCCTTATTGTGTATGCTACTGTGCTACTGTCATATTTAATAGAAAAACGTAAAACAATCAAATAATAACACAGTAAGTTTTGAAAAAGGATTCCCCTGTTTAATCTAATACTTTAAATGCGATAAATCAATCATTGTACAATACAATTTCTACATCAAGATATTGTTCGTCATTATATCTACTAAAATTTAAAAAATCACAGAGAGTGGAAATATTCTAGAAGAAACGTTTGATTATCGAATTAAAATAGCTCCAAGTATACAGGGTTGAAACAGTGAAAACATTTGAAATTATTCCAAGAAAACGAAAACACTTAAGTACACTTAAGTACGATGTAAACGACAAGAAAATAAATGACCAGCTAATTTTAATAAAAGAAACTAAACTTATCAAACAAATAATATAGTATAAATAATTAATTAGTTATCGATCGTAATTTATCTTCAGGATATTACAAATTTTTATTCGCGGCGCAATAATATAGTATATTCTAACTTCTTGTATGATGTCGCTAGTAAACTAGCAGTTGATGCGACATGCAACTATAATTTTTTCGTTTTAGACGAACTCTTTGAAATCACATTTTAGTTTTCGGGCCAAGTGCCTCACCGTGCACCGTGTAGATCGCAAGGACTACTTTTCTCGCGCCATGTGGCTCGGCCCGGGCATTCCCACACTTAGCATCCCGTGGTCATTCTTCTTCTTCGTTTCTTTCCACCGTTGCTCGCCGACTTTTCAACCCTGCAATCTTTCGCTGGCCCCCACGCCGGGTCGGGCTAATTCTAGGGCACCGAAATGTATCCTCGCGGAATCGTACGAACGGACAAACTGGCCGAAAGAACAACGGGAAGAGCAACAGAAGCGGAGGTAAACAATTAAAATACACAAGCTTGTTCGGCGCACTGGCAGGCTACGTTCCCGAAGATGAAGATGCAGTGGGCTGGACAAGAAACAAAAGCGCCGATATATGGAAATAACTGTACTTCGACGTACACGCGGCTCTGGAACCGGAGCTGTCTCGTAAATCGCCGGCGCCGCGTTTATGCCACCTCTAATACCGGTTCTCCAGAGCCTTCCGAGGTCGTTTCGAAAATCACCGATCAGCGACCAAAGTACAGTGCAGTGTCGTACACAGCGTTCTAATCATTCAGAGAATTTTTTGATAACTATATACACAGTCGTAAGCTAATCTTTGAACCGATGCTTGAAATACAATGAATTTGTGTTTGCATGATTGGACTCAAGTCTTTATGGACAATTAAAATCGTTATCTTTCTTTTGCTGGTTTACGTGATGTTCAAACAACTACTGCAACTTTTAATTCAATTAAAATAATTATAACCAGACTCTGGATTTTATGCACTTTTAACGGCAATGAGTAGCTTCGATTTAACACATCAGACAGAGCAGAAGAATCTAAGAATATCAATATATTAGTTTGAAACTACTCAAATCAGTAAAGGAAGAATTTTATAGTGTCTGTTTCTGAGTCATGCAATAGATACATACAATTTTTATTTTCCATTAAGGTTCGCAGTCTGATTATAACGTACCTGAAGAGAAATTGAATATTTCGAATTGAATTATTATCAAATTGTTTTAAGACTTCTTTTAGTCTCAGAATTAAACGAACTACTTTATGAGATCTAAGTGTTTTAATAAATGCATAGGATCTGCAGTATAGTGATGAAATTAGATTGTCATATGTATGTATCGGAATGATAAAGAAAAAGTGGGTCATCCCACAAAAAAAAATAAGACGGGAAAGGATGAGAATATTTGATTGCGAACGAATTGTTGATACAGACTTTCTTGTCGCTTTTGTGCTTTTTTGCGGAGGATGTATAACGTAAATCGATGCGAAAAGGAGGCTTTGATAAATAGCAAGGACAATGGACGATGAACTTCCTTTTGGAAAGAAAGCAGGAGGTGGTTCATTGTGGGAAGGAGGGGATGCGTGGAGGACGCTGCCACGAGCAATGTTACGAGAGTAAATGGTCACAAAGGTGGGATGGGTGGTCAGTGTCGAGGCCCTTTCATTTTGGGGCCCGTTCGTGTGGAACCGCTAAGTGGACTCTGTGGCTCTGTTGACCGACATAAGTTGTCATTTAAATGCGACGTGGGTGCCCGTTCCGGGGAAAGAAACGAGCACGAGAACCCTCGGCTGTGAAATCGTATATCTGCCGAACCTACTTGAGAATTATGGAAATTTCTTCTTGACCATTCAACGGATAACTTACACGGAATAATATTTAACACTGAAACAACCGAGCACTAGAAGTGGCCTGATTAGGCGTGTTGCCTTTCAAAATAACAAACCGCATTTTTCAAGACGTTGCACGATTGTTTTTAAAAAATTCGTTCACGAAATCATCTTTAAGAAAACGTAACATAAAGAATACAAAACCAAAGTGATTTTAACGGATCCAATTATTCGCCATTTAGACCATACTTGAACGAAAATAAATCAATTACTGAAATTCTGAAGGTGTTTTGGAAATTGATTGAATACATTTTTTTATCCCAGTATACATTATAAATTAAAATTAAATCTTGTTATTTTTATAATGTAGGTTCAATATTAAGGGAAGTGTGCATTTTTGGAGGTAGGTATTTTTTCATGTTATGCAGAATCAATTGTAGCTATCAACATCAAGTTTTTAGAACATCTAATACCATACTAGGTGTGCATTTTAGTCGAAGGGAATTTCGATAATTTCAAAATCGGCAGGATAAAACCGGTTATCCGACCGGCGACGGTAGACTTAGCATTAAAACGGAAAGAAGTAATTTATTCTTCAAATACTTGTTCATTTTGCCGAGCGTTTATTTTATATTTTTGATATGGTTGTTCGGATCGACCGACCGCTCAATTAGATTCAATCATGAAAAGTGCTTCGATCGAACGGATGATTATCAAGCGATCGGCAACTGCGAGTCCGTATAAATCGTTCTCGATCTCATTGAAACTCTCGTGTCTCGTTTCCGTTGTCTTTCACTCTGAGCGACTTCCAGCTGTAGCTTCTCTTAATGATCGTCGATCAGGATCTATTCAGATGCAAATGAGGTAGCCGTTAAACGGGGAGGACAATTAAAAGAATATTAAACCACGTCAGGTTGGAACGACTCATTGTATTGCCTTTTCCATCGTGACGAGGAGGTTCCTTCGACTGTAATTAATGGACATGAATTACCATTTTGTCAATTATATTTTGCAAATTGTGCGATCCTTCTGTAAGCTTAACTAATGATTTCCGTGCGATCTAAAAAATTATGGTAGAGGATTTTATTAATAACGTTGATCTTTAGAGATCGAGTCACAGTACAGTTCTTTTTATATATCGGTTTTAGATTCCTTTGAATATAATTAATGGACGTGAATTACCATTTCATCAATTATATTTTCCATATTGCGTAACCCGTCCGCAAATTTAGAAATCGTATACAGTCTAAAAGATTACGATAGAGGATTCTTAAGTGATCGACTCATTGCGTAGTTTCCTTTGGCTATTAATTAGTTGGCCCGAATTACCATATTATACGTTCTTCAAATGCTATTACTTTTTCGCGAGAGTATTTGTCACCCTCTGTATGATTTAAACAACGATAGAGAACTTTGTCGACACGTCGATCTCTCGTGGTCCATGTGAAACCGGAAACCGGTCGCCCCAGGACATCTAATTCGCCCCTCTCGTCCCCCACGTTCTGGTAAAATAATATTCGGGTACGCGTGTTGTGTGAACACTATCCAGATGCGATCTCATGAAAATCTAGTAGCTCGTATTAGATTCCTCGGTAACTAGGTGCTGATGAGATTTCAAAAAAGTCTCCATCACTGCAGAAACCACATTGTGTCTAAGAAATTCCGTCTGACAAAAGACAAAGGCTTGAACTATACAACGACAATAAAAATGGTAACAATTCATACCAACGAATAACAAGTATTTTTCAGATTCTTCGATTCAAGATTTCTCTTAGTTAATCCTTCGAATCAACGTTTATCTGTCCTGACAATTATCCAGAAAATTAATGGAACACTTTGCAGACGAGTCGAGCGACTTCTTACCTTTATTTTCATAGATTATTTGCCAGTTTTATCTCATAGATTATTTCATTTTATTTCATAGATTATTTACCATCGTATCTAAATGACCTTCATTATTTATGTCAGTGTTGAATTATCGAATCAAGTGCTATTTGTATATTTGCTAAGTAAAATTTCGAAATCTTTTGAGGGGGTATTAGACAAGTTCCCAATTTGATTTTAATACATGATTCATTGTTTATATCATAAAAAATTGTAACTATTCAACCTTGTCTACCATTGTGTCTAAATGGAACTCATTCCCCATTCTCCATTTGCTTCCGTATTAAATCACTAATTTAAATATTGACATTTTTAAGGAGATTAACTTTCGTGTTCATAGATAACATATTATTTAATAGTATAGAATATAGGAGTGCTGTTCTCTCCACCACTGCTAAAACGACATCATGTTTCCGAAATTTCATCTGACGAAAGACAAAGGCTTGATCTTGTTTTCATTGGACAATGATACTCGAACTTTATAACAACAACAATAAAAATGGTAACAATTCGTACTAACAAATAACGAGTATTTTTCAGGGAAAAGTCAATTTTTGCAGAGCTCGTCCGTGCAAATAACAAACTCCCTCGTGTGCAGCGTAGAATGCAGAACACAGTGCACGCTGGAACAAACGGGTAGCTGTTCGATTAAACTTTCAAAATTTCGGACAATTCGTGCTCGAATTTTGGCTGGCATTTCGCAATGAATGGCGTGACATAGAGCGGCTCGCGTGGCTTTCATCCTCTCCCGTGATTGATAGCGGCGCGTCTCAAGCTCTCTCTCTCCCTCCCTTATCATTGTTTTTCACCCACGCTGCTTGCCAGTAATCAACGGCAATCCGACCACTCCATTGCGGATCGCACAAAGACACTGCCGGATCATTGTCCTTTGAAATGGATACGAAGGAGGAGGGCTCCTCCTTCGAGGACCGGAATGCTCCTTGTTCTGGTAGACGCTATCTCCTCGGGACAGTCTTATCGAGACGATAAACGAAGAGCAGCGAGACGAGGGTGGGAACATTCTGTGCAAATGTTCTTTCCATAAAATTCTTGGATCCGGCCGAATTGATCCCTCCGGTTAAACGTCTCCATTCAAATATCACGTGGACTACAATAACCAACGTTCTCTTGCTTTTTTATTAACCTCTTCATTTTTTATTAACCAACATATTTATTTGACGGTGTATCTTACAGAGTTCGACACGAAAATCTTCACACTTCGACGTATTTTCTAAATAAATTCAATCTTAATACAAATATGTTCTAATTTGTTAATACGAGAGAATAATTTTTAAATACGTTAACCGTTATGCCAATAACGGGGTACTTGGATACCCCTTTTCAATTTCTTTTTAGAACGTCTTTCATACATTTGTTGACAAATAGTAAAATTATTGGAGATTTTATATTCTCCAATGATCATAGACTGTATTTATATTGGGGACATAAAAATATGCATTGAATGTATAAGTTGCAACATTACTTAATATCGTAGATAATTATGGTTATTGACATAGTATAAGGGGGTTAAACCTGCAGTCTAATCACATAAGGCAACGAGTTAGTGTTTTCATAGTTTAAAACAATGTTTTCATAGTTTCGTATTTCGCTTATTCACTTCCGCTATAAATACATTAACCCTGATGTGAATAGCGGGGTACTTGGGTACCCATTTTCAATTTCTTTTTAGAACGTCTTTCATACATTTGTTGACAAATAATAAAATTATTAAAGATTTTATATTTTCCAATGATCATAGACTAATTTATATTAGATTCATAAAAATATGTATTGAATGTACAAGGTGCAACATTACCGAATATCGTAGATAATTATGATTATTGACATAGTCGTAAGGGTTAAATCTGCAGTCTAATCACGAGGCAACGAGTTAAAATTTCCGTTTCAAGTAGCAGAGATTTTATGCATTTGAACAAGTACTCTCAAGTTTGAATATTGCAGACGTTCCAAAGCCTAAGTCCGAAGGTTCAAGGAACTACTCCTTCTGGCTGTCCTGCAGCCGACCGACCGTTGGTTTGTTCCACTGTTTATCCACGTGCGAGTGAACGCCGCGCTGAAGTATCATAAGCCGGGGGTTAAGATAATGTTTGCTTACAGAAAAATTGTCGGTTGACTACGAGGAGGCGGGAACACATTTTTAGCTGACGTAACGCACGCGGAAGGTGTCCGACTATTTTTACAACCGCGCGAGGGAGAAACCAATCGCTTCTGTCTTTGCTTCTGCAGACTTTGTACTAAATCTCTATACTCTAAGAAAAAAATTGTTCAATACACTGTAAATAGAATTACAAAGACTCAATCAAATATTAACTGGACTTTGTATTGCACAACTTGTATAGTTGTCCTACATGAGACCCAGTTTCGATCAGTATACGATCGATATGTATTTAAATTCAATAAACTTTTCCACATTTCCATAACTATTTCAAAATTCTGAAAGTAACGGACGAAATTGTACAGGCACAGATAAAAAAATTAAAAAATTGTCACCTTTACTTTTTCCTTCGTAATTGCGACCAATAACAATTTTTTTAAAAATTATTTTTTTAACATGTCAAAAGAAATTCGATCTGTTGGGTCCACTCTTGAAAAAATTATTCATTTTTAACTCGTGTCAATTTGACAGTTTTCTCGAAACAAGTCTGTTGTTTGTAGGTAAATTTGCCCGGAACTTCGTGGCTTTTATATTTTTTGTGCGAAACGAATAACGAAAATATTATCTCACCAATTTGAATGAAAAATCATCAAAAAATAACTTGTTTAGATACCTTGTTATTTTACAAGGTAGGACAAATACAGTTCATGAAATGAGGGGCGGATGAGGGTTGTAAGGTGTACGAATACTTTGTATACCCACTGTATATGTGATTTTTTTAGTGACTCGATTGGGTTTTCCTATTGAGGTGCACGCGAGCGTCGGAGTGAAAGGATGCTTTTCCCTCGCGACTTCTCGAAACTTTTCGGGGTCGATTAAAAATCCGAGCGACCGAAGATTATCTTGGCGAGAACGGTCGGGTACCGGGCGTCGGAAAGCCGGCATTAGCGCTTAAACTGTTTTATCGGCATCGATGATCGAGATGCGCCGATAGGATATGAATATGCAAATGACGGGGTGGTCATCGAGCCACGACTCCGAGAGCGCTTCTTAACCGTTCTCCGATTCTGCGCCACGTCGGATCATTCGACGTCGATACGCCTCCGGCCACCCCGAGATATCAGCCCCGCGAAATTGCGCGAAGATTATCGGCACAGAGAGAATATTGCCGAGTGTCCCGGCGATCGATCTCTGTGTCCTGCTTCCCTCTCGCTTCGTGACCAGAAATTCTCGCCAGCCTGCAACTTTCGAGACCTCTCGTAACCTACGATGTTTACCATTTTTCTGCGATTCAACGTTTCTCTTAGTTAATCCTTCGAGTCAACATTTCCCTCTGGTGACAATTTTCCAGAAAATTAACTGGACACTTTCCAGACGTGTCGAGCGACTTCCTACCTTTATTTGCATAGAGTGTTTGTCAGTTTTTATTGAAAATGTTGAAGATATTCAATATTGTATCAAAGTGGACATTTATTTATGTTAGGGTTGAATGAAATGCTTACATTTGTAAAGGAAACATTAGTTTTATTATATGTGATATTTGTCAATTACTTGTTTGTTTTTGCATCAAACAGCTAAGTAAAATAACGAAATCTTTTGAGGGGATATTACACAAGTTTCTAATTTGACTTTAATACATTATTTCTCATTTATATATAATATTATAAAATATTAGAACTATTCAATCTTGTCTATACCATCGTGTCTAAATGAAACCTATTGTCCATTTGTCCATTTTTGATATGGTAAAAATAATTTTATAAGAAATGATTGCATAAATATCTTTCGTAGTGCATATATTACAAAAGAAGCAGCTACGCAAAGTCTAAATAAAATCAATCTTGTCATTTTTATAAGGGAACAATCAATTACTTTTTAGGCTCGGTAGGTTTATGGTAGTGTTAATTGAATATATGTGTCTGAGTAGACGTGTTCCCTAATGTTCTATTTGTTTTTCTAAAAAATTGCTACTTCTTTTTCGAGAATACGAAGCAGCTTCCGCATACTTATGATAATATTAGACTGAATAAAATTGACCGATAAGTTGAGATGCAGAATTAGACAAAGCCTTTGAGCAGTCAGGTCAGAATGGACCCAGACGCTCGAACCATCATGGTCATATCGATTCTCGAGCGGACTGAGTCGCCGAAAGAGGTCCCCGGAGCATCCCGATTTCTCCGAAAATTCGCGGCCGTTACCCTTTGTGCCCCGCGATTCTCGATTGTACTTTTCAAGGAACAACGCCCGTAGATCCGGGAGTAATCCAACACTCGGCGAGAACGATGTTCTCCTCTTTATTTGGTCGTTCTATCCTCCTTTTTTTCTTCCTGATGCCGGTGCGGTGTCTTCCTGCACCCATGGTCCCCGATGTCTTCTTTTACGATCGTCTTTGTCGCCGTGGACTTCCCCTAGACGGCATCTAGTGTCACTGACCAAAAAGAGCGCACCCCACGCTGAGTGCCATCCTACGGAGCCCTAAAAATAGGCTAGTTTCGCCCGGTACCTTACGACAGCATACTTTTTCACTTCTCTCCGCCGAGAAACGGCTGGTATCCGTTGCCCGGATCGGCTCCGGGAGCATAAACAAACTAAAATATTGGACACCCCGGCTACCAGACTCTCTTCAAACATCTACATTAATTAATTAAGCACCCCTTGTTACGTCGTCGTAAACGCATTTACCATATTTTTCTGGGTCCCATGGAAATCACCGACACAGTTTTCACTGACAATATTTTACCGACTCCAGATTTGACCGACAACGAATTTAATCGACAACGCCTTTAACCGACAGCGGATTTGACCGACAACGAATTTAATCGACGCCGCCTTTAACCGACAGCGGATTTGACCGACAACAAATTTAATCGACAGCGAATTTGACCGGCAACGAATTTAATCGACAACGCCTTTAACCGACAGCGGATTTGACCGACAACGAATTTAATCGACAACGCCTTTAACCGACAGCGGATTTGACCGACAACGAATTTAATCGACAACGCCTTTAACCGACAGCTGATTTGACCGACAACGATTTTAGATTCGTTGGCGGTCAAATTCGTGTCGGTCAAATCCGCTGTTGGTTAAAGGTGTTGTCGATTAAATTCGGTTTCGGTCAAATCTGGAGTCGGCGAATTGTTGTCGGTGAAAACTGTGTTGGTGATTTCCATGGGACCCATTTTTCTTCGGTTCAGGATGCTCCTCTGGCAATTACAGAGTGTCCCGATTGTCTCGACCAGTTACAGATAGCTTCTAATCGAATTTTCTAATGATTATGATATTAATTGTAAATCTAACAACTCGAACGTTGATATAACCCTTTCACTACCGCGGACGAGACGAATGTTTATGCAGCTCCTGTTTGTTGCAATTGACTTTTCAAACTTGTATTTACCATAAAGATCCACAGTTTGTTTATCACCCACTGTACATCACAATAATGCTCAGCTATTCTAACACGTTGGAGTAACTTTCGAGGTGGAAAACATGCGGAAAGTGTACGAGTGCAATGGTTTAAAATGCTCAAGTTATACATTATACCCGCTAGTCGGCCGTGCAATAACAATAACTGTGATAATCAATATTACAGTATAACGCCGTGCATTCAGCTAACGAATACGACCAAAAAAATTGTGCGAAAATATTGAACGGTGGAGCGCTCGGAGGCTCGTTAGCGAGGTTGGGCCGCACCCGAGCTGATTTTAATTTATGAAAACGTTCGATTGGTCGGTCGAATTGATTACCGGGGCGAGCGTGAAAATGAATATTTCATTCTGCGAGGGTGGGGAGGGGGGGGGGGAGGGGAATACGAAATGTACACGATTATATTCGCGGCGCGCAAGTGTCCTCGCGCGTGGTCGCGTGGATAGCGCGTTAAAAAACGCGTTTCCTGCTCGGCCCGCGGCTTCCTATTGCGCGAAACATCCATTAAAGCACCGGCCATTGTATCAAACAATGCACGGTGCCCGTTTACGCGTCCGTCAAACCGGCGCAAACAACGAACAACGACCCCAAACATTCCATCGCACCGTATTTGGACTGAAAAGCCGGAAAAAACTGTTTTAACTTTATTTATGGGCTTAAGGTCATAATATAGTAGTACATTAAATTCGCCTTAACGAAATGTCATATTTTGTAGAAATTTTGTATATAGAACTTTGTATATGTTTAAATAGTGTTCAACTTTTGTTCGATACATTTCTTTCTCAGATTATGGGAAACCCTAAAAACTAATTTTTGAATGTGAATTGTGTTGAAACGATGTAATTTATTATTTTAATATTAAATATGTAGATCATGAAACTTTTCAATATGTAAATGTATATATGTATATTCTTTGCACTCTATGCACCGTGATCACAAACCTTTGTCGAATGTAATGATACCAGAAAGAGCACTGGATATTACTCGATAGTATAACAAAATCGTCAATGAAGTTTTATAATCGTGAAATGTCTTGCAGAATGATTAATTGTATTAAAATATCAACAACTATGAATGAACTATAAAGAAATATAAATAAAAATTTTTATCGACAACATTTCACAGATTTCAATCATTTCCAGATTTGACCGAAAATATCTTTGGCCGACAACGCCTTTAACCGTAAACTACTTTGACCGACAACGATTTTAGATTCGTTGTTGATCAAATTTGTTTTCAGTTAAAGGCGTTGTGGTCCAAAGTTATTGTCGGTCAAATCTAGAGTCGGTGTAATCCGTGCCGGCGAAATTTGTGTTGGTGATTTCCATGGGACCCCACACAGATAGAGTGAGAGAGAGAGAAGGGGGGAAGAAAGGCCGAACCGATGCAGGGGCCCCTTCCTGATCGATTAATATCGATGCAATAAATGTCGGTGGCGCGTCGATAGGGTGGATTACATACCACCGACCCTACGGAGAAAAATGCACGCCTCTTTATCCGGTGCATACACACGACAGCCCGCTCGAACCTTCCGCAGAAATCGGTGACCGGGACGATACTTCGATGGGGGGAAACGGGTTAATGGGTATCGATGACTACCCCGGATTATGCTACCCCTCCACTCCTTTGCAAGACGGTCCTCCATGGCCCATATCAATAGCTGGTCCTTGCGGAATATTTATGTTATTTTATTCAGACAGACGACGGGGAAACTGGATGAAAAATTGCTTTAGTGGAGGCAATGGAGACCCCCACTGTGGCCCAGCCTTCAATCTTGGCAGTTTGCGTTTCAATGTAGTGCTAAATGAAATGGAAACGTCCGTTTAAAACATTGTTTGACTGGCGTCTGACTGTTGAATTGTTCAGAGTGCCGTTTCACTGTTGGAGAATGGGCATCATTGTTCTCGTTGGCGTACGACAGACATTTATTAAATTCGTGATTTCTGGCGGTGCCATTATAAAGACGATATTGAAATCGTTCTAGGTCATGAGACAAAGGAAGCTCTCTACTTTACATGTGTGTTTAGTTCGAAGAAGATTGATCGATCGATTATATTTATCGACGTGTCAATAGGTTAGAGAAGCATGGTTTTGAGGAAAACGCATTGAAAGTTTTGCGTCGTATCCGGTGGATTTTATAGTCATAACAACATTACTATTTCAATGGATTCAGGCATATTATTTTTTGACCACCATGAATGATTATGTTCCCTTAAGATTCATATGTACCTTATCAAGAGTGACACTATTCCTTCTGTAGATTTAGAAATATTATAAAGAAACTGCAGAATTCATGTTAGATTAATATTGAATTGTATTGTTACATTATTAAGAAAGGAAATCAATTTTTATATTGCTCGAGTTTGTTCATATCATGAAAGCCATTTGAAAATTACCTAAAATTGACAATTTTCTTATCGTATATCACCGACTTAGAAATTAATTTTCACATGTATTTGTTATAAAGTACACCACAATGTATATATTTATTATTATACTTTTTTGTGAGATATGTATTTTGATGTGTGTGATTTTTTTATTCAACTAAATCATCGTTTTTTGTTAGAATATTGAAGATTCTAAATGGTGTTTCATTAGTTATTTCGATATCATAGGATTTTGAGAGTCGATATTCGACGGTAAACGTGTCGAAACGATTACAAAGCGTTTCAAAAAGGAGAATACTGGATCGATGTAAGAAGAGAGCAAAAAGAACTGGGAGAGCAATCGATGCACCTGACCCGCCATACTGTGAAGCTTGTAGCGTGCAACCTGCTGAACAGGGTCGCGATTAATCACACAATTAAAAGAAAACTGGCGCGCGAGGTACAAGTTGTGCTCCGGCTCGAACGGTCGATTTGCATTTCCGCGGTTGGTTTTCGTTTCGCCGCGGCGTGACAATTGCTTATCAATTAAAACACGTACTTAACGCGGTCGTAAAGCCCCGTACACTGGCGCTGCTATCGGGCCGAACCTCTCCTAATGTCGTCGAACGACGCCGATGGGCGCAATTAATGCGGCCGCCTTTAATTATCCCCTTCTACCGTTCGGAGAAATAGAGGATACCCGAGCGGCAACCCAGAACGAGCGAGCGAGTGAGAGAGAGAGATGAGGAGAGGAGGCCAGAAAATACGGAAGTTGGTTTTTACGACTCGCAGATGCTAACTGCGGAGTGCATCAACCAGCTACTTAACCGCGTTACAATCTAACTGCATGATATCGCTAACTGTACAACCCATTTCTATAATATTACGAAAGCGGAGGACGTTGCCAATATAAATAATCTTCATTTTTATCGCAAAAATTAATATCCATTAAATACATTATACAAATCTAGAATTTATTCTTTACACAGGGCATGTCACCTAAACAAATCCACCCGGATAACATATACATTTTTTGAGATAGAAAGGAAAATGTTTCATTTACCCCACAGTTGCCCCACAAGAAGATACACATACATATTCCTTATTTGTGCAAACATAACTTTCTATATGAAAGAATTGTTGAGTTCCTCATGTTCACCTATCGATGACATATTCCTTATTTGTGCAAACATAACTTTCTATATGAAAAAAATTGTTGAGTTCCCCATGTTCACCTATTGATAACATATTCCTTATTTGTGCAAACATAACTTGCTATATAAAAAAAATTGTTGAGTTGCCCATGTTCACCTATTGATGACATATTCCTTATTTGTGCAAACATAATTTTCTATGTGAAAAAAATTGTTGAGTTCCCCATGTTCACCTATTGATGACATATTCCTTATTTGTGCAACCATGACTTTCTATATGAAAAAAATTGTTGAGTTCCCCATGTTCACCTATTGATTACATATTCCTTATTTGTGCAAACATAGCTTTCTATATGAAAAAAAATTGTTGAGTTCCCCATGTTCACCTATTGATGACATATTCCTTATTTGTGCAAACATAATTTTCTATGTGAAAAGAATTGTTGAGTTCCCCATGTTCACCTATTGATGACATATTCCTTATTTGTGCAAACATAATTTTCTATGTGAAAAAGATTGTTGAGTTCCCCATGTTCACCTATTGATGACATATTCCTTATTTGTGCAAACATAATTTTCTATGTGAAAAAAATTGTTGAGTTCCCCATGTTCACCTATTGATGACATATTCCTTATTTGTGCAAACATGACTTTCTATATGAAAAAAATTGTTGAGTTCCCAATGTTCACCTATTGATTACATATTCCTTATTTGTGCAAACATAATTTTCTATGTGAAAAGAATTGTTGAGTTCCCCATGTTCACCTATTGATGACATATTCCTTATTTGTGCAAACATAATTTTCTATGTGAAAAAAATTGTTGAGTTCCCCATGTTCACCTATTGATGACATATTCCTTATTTGTGCAAACATGACTTTCTATATGAAAAAAATGGTTGAGTTCCCCATATTCATCTATTGATCAATTCAGATATGAAGTTGATATAATACCTCGTACAAGACTTAAATGTTTAGTAATTTGTTATTAATGTTTAGTAATATTTTAAATACTGGTACAGGAATTTTTAGTGACGCTTAAGAGACGCCATTCGAGTGCTAAGGGTTAATGGTTGTTTAGGATTCTGATGTGTTCGACTGGTGGGACCACGATGCACTTGTTTCGCGGTGCATTTTGTGTTAGGTTTGCGATAATGAAAAAGCTCGACCGGGAAATTTCGGCAACGCCAGCGAAAGGGTTGGAGGATCAAGACGGAACGGTAGCAGGACACGTACTGCTCGCGTATGGTCCATCAATCACGCTGTTCCCGGCGACAGGTGGACACTGGGGTCGATGGAGACCCCACATAATTGGGAGAATGGTGCCGGTTTGCTGGTCGGCCGGACACACGGTCATTTATCTTGTCGCGATCGAGCGCCCATCGACGGCTCGCTACGATTCGAGTTAACGCCCGTGAAATCGTGCGTTGCCCGTTCGGGAAAATCGAGCTCTTGAACCTCCATCGGGTGTAATCGATAGCGGATACTATTGTATTTCCCTCTTGTTACTCGGCTATTTTACCACCTGTCTCGTGGCTGAAAGGCGCCGTAACAGCCGATGAAAGCGTGTAACTGGAATGTCACGATCTCTCTTTCTCTTTGATGTATGAGATTTTTTCAAAACCTTCGCTAGCTTCTCCTAGATAATTATTCTTGGATAATTTCTTTCTAATTCAATTCCTTTCCAGTCGATCTACCTGACTTCATTAGTTGTATACAATGAAACGATGCATTGTCCTGTATGCAAGTGTGACACGCCGATTTTATCATAAAATGAGTAAATAAAAAATAAATAATTATTTTCATCTGATTACAATTATTCCAAAAAGGATTCAATGTCTATGTATATAGGTTCGGTGTCTTACAAATTAATAAAGACCGTTTTTGTTTTACATAAAGTCCGTCGTATATTATTTATGAATTTTATGTAAGGTACAGTTAAGAAATATTTGACACTTTTAAAGTTAGTTGACAATTGGTAGATTGTGATCAACACGTTGACTGCTGCACCGCTATCGTAAAAACTCCTGAAAAAGGAAAGCTCTGAGGAAAAGCCGTATTTATTATAATCAATCGTTGACAGACGTGTTTGTCACGGGTGTCCATTTCGATCTGTCTTCTTTATCCAATTCGTTGGCGATCGTAATTTTACAATCCTGTTGTTATGTTCGATTTTCTATTTTTATAAATTTAACTATATATAGAGTTGTCTGTTAATACGCATCCATACACACATTCAACCCTATTGTTCTAAAATGAGCGTTATACAGAATAGTAATAAACATCTGCTTATATCACTAGCTAATAATGACGCTGATATAAAAAGATGTTAATGTTTCAGAAAAAGTTGAACTATCGACCTACGTTCTCTAACGTTTCTACGCTGGGTATGACTATGTACCCTATAAATATTAAATAGTATTCGAGCTGCTGGTAATTACAATACTAGAAGAATATTCACGGAACACATTAACAACGCTTTCAAAAGACGCTGTCTTGAAAAGATAAAATTAACAAAGTAACAATGCTCGGTTAAAGCAGTGAAGCGTTCTAGGAACGAGTTCAAGTGCCCTGTCGCGTATAAATAATAATGATTTACACCTGGCCGTTAATTGAAACGTGCCAACAACGCGTCGGGAATCTCTTCGCTCCGATCACTATAATTATGCATTTATAAACGCTGCTTACCGTTTGTCCGAGAGCGTCTAAGCATTTTCTGCGGTGAAAGAGTCCGGCACGGTGGTCTTCTTTATGGGTAGCCTTAAATGTTCTTACAAAGTGCTTAAACCACGTTAAAATCGGTGCAGCGTGAGTGCGTGCGTTTGCTACGAGACCACTTGTATTCACGTTTCTTTGGAACGGGTTCGACGAAATCGAGTTTTGGGCGGAGAGCTAGACGAGCACGGAGCAGACGACGAAAAGACGAAGGGGAGTTCGCAGGTTCACGGTGACGAGGCGACCGTATTTCGGTAGCGACAAATTGAAAACGCGTGTAAACGGACAGCGACGCAAACAAGCGACACGTGTACGGTCTTTCCGCGGAAAGCTCGCGGTGACAGCCGTCGAGAGTTTTATTAATCGACGTCGAGATAATAAGCAGCCGCGACGAAGACGAGCAAGACGAGCCAAGGGCTAATTGAGTCGAGCTAATTTCGCTTTTCGGAGTAACGAGAGCGGAGCACCCGAAATATTCAACGATGATAAACGGCTCGGTGACACCGGGTTTTACTAAAAGACGATATCGTCGAACAGATATTTCTCTAGCATTGGTAGACACAATCGTAACGGTTTTTATACGGAACCCTTGGCGAGCTGTGAAATGTTTGTTTGGTAGACACCTTGTACCGTTTTCCTTTCATTCGATCGACAATTGTTTATAAATCTTTGAATGTCACTAATTAGAAACGAATTCTTACAGACGGAATTACAATGAAATAAGTTTCTTGAAAATCATCCAAATCGTGGATCGAAACATCGAAATATTTTATGTAAATTTGCAAAATAGCTTAATTATTGTCAAGAATGATCGTACCAGCGCGCCAATAACATTCAAAGATTTAGACACCTTGTACGTTTGCCGTGGGAGACGTTTCAAAACATAATCAAACTGACACGTTCGGGAGCCGTACAGGTGACACGGGAGGTCATCTCGTGAGCGACGTGTGCTCGTGCGTTACCGCGAAAAACACACTCGATTCTAATAAGTTGATCGATCAGCACGCGTTAGGTCTAGCGAGGCACACTCTGGAGCTTCCGATCATTTGCGAGTCCGTGCGTTGAGTGTCTTAATTTGCTCCTTTTTAACTCTCCTGGTACCGAATTAACTCTATCGGTTATATCAAGTAGCATACGCCCGCGTACGTTAAGTTGTCATCGTGCGAGCGAGTGAAAATTTCCGAGTGATCTATTGTATATTGTGGCTGTGAATATATAAATGTTGTTCTAGCGAGCCTTCCCACAAAATATCTCGACTTTGATAACCCAAATACCGTTCATCCAACCGAATTCCCTATAAAGAGATGCCATTCTTGAGCAATCCTCCACCACCTTGTGAACTGATCACATTAACCCTCATCCTCACGGGTAATTTTTTATACGATTCTACATGAAGAGGTACCCGGGTACCCATATAGGTTGCTGCATACTGTTGTAGCGTCATCGTCGCTACCAGGCCACAGCGAGGGCCCTTGGTCCGTGACGGGTCCATCTACCTCAGGTTCATGCATATACCTAATTGCTGGCCCCGCATGACCTGGAGATTTTTTATAGCACGTCTTCGCTACTTTTCCGCCAAGTTTTCATCCCCACTGTTTTTTGGTGAGACTCCGAAGGTGTCGGAAGGTCTCATTCGTCTTGGCTCTCTCGAGTCCCATACATTTCGTATCCAAATATAGTGTTGAACCATGGCAGCGTCCCGAAAGGAAGTATCAAAATTTATTTTGTAATTTGTATTTTGAAACAATAAAATTTGTACTGAGAAATAGTTGTACTATAAATAACAATTGTATGGGATCTAATTTGCGTACTTGAGCCTTGTGGTACCCGGGTACCCTCATCATAGCGAATGCAAAAAAAGGTTTGGGAGTTTTTTTTGTGAAATGTTGTATAAAATTTTTGTTTAATTCCAAGGATATTAATTCATCTAAAGTAGATTTGAGATGCAATTGAAAAATATTGAATATTGAATATTATGTGAATGAATTTGAATTTGGAATAGGTACCCGGGTACCACGTAGTGTGGATGAGGGTTAAAGTGATTCTCTCTATTTTTTCGCGAGGCTCTAGGTGAAACAAGCATGATTATAAAGCACGGGACAAGGCTGTACATTTAGTAGAAAAACGATGGAACTGGCCGGACGCATCTGTGCCAATTAATTGCGGCGAGGATCTTCGGTAGGTTCGTTTTCCCCGTGGTATCTCGCGTAGATAAGCGGCGTTGAAGGCGTCTCTCCTCGGATCTCAACGAGATCGCGGACGATCTGCAGGGGAACGGAAAAGTATGAAACTGCTAATGACCGCCGGCAACACCTGTAATACCGGTATTCCTTACTGTCGGGATGAGCTGGGCAGCTTTCGGTATCGGAGGAGGCTCGCGTGATCCGGCGTCGTAAAGGATACCCCGGAGAACTCCTCCGAGGTGCTACCGGCTCATCTGCGTTTCACGTGCTGCACAGTCTCGCGCGTCAGCGTTGTCGGGAGGACGAACGCTCGCGTGTAAGTATGTATTCTCGCAAGCACGCGACCTTGAGACCGCACGCGGAAAACTTCATGGTCCAGAGGACGGTAGACCTGTCCGACTAGAACCAGGAACCGAGTCTCATGCATACTGGATGCCGGGGAATCGATGATCGAACTAACCGTGGAACCGATTATCTGCGCGAAAGATTCTTTAAACCGATGAAAATTAATGTAAAATTGCTTTTTCGAACGACAGACTTTTATACTCTTTACGAAGGTTTAAAGTTGCCAAGCTGTTTTTGTTCACTTTAATAGGTTAGAGAAATAAAGTTCGTAATAAAGAAACGAAATTCAAGATTGAACAAAAAGTTCGAACTTATACTAAAATAAAAATACGCCATTACCAGGTTAAACAAAAAGAGTCTTGCCTTCTGCGTACAAACCTCGACGGATTACGAGGAAAAGTCGAAGCAAGACACAAATAGACGTTCACTTTAATAGGTTAGAAAAATAAAGTTCGTAATAAAGAAACGAAATTCAAGATGGAACAACGAACACAAATAGATTTATTAACTCGAAAGAGGATATACAAATTACATCGTACGAAAGCTCATCACTTAAACCGTTTTATAGCGCAACCTTCGGGAAATCAGAAACTCAAATAAACTACATACCAAATGGCCATTACAATTTAGATCTAAGAGAGCTCTCTTACCGTTTAACACCAAGTCTCATCGCGCACAGTGATCCACAACAGCAGAGTTCCAAGTTCCACTGGAACTCCCTGTCCAATTGCCGGCCTCCTTTGCCGGCAGCACTACGGTTAGCCTTGATGCGTCCCAGCTTCGGTATACACTGCAAGGAAGCATCAATGCTTCCTTCCAGTGCACCAAAACCTCAAATGTGTTACCGGCCCGAGAACTGAATCGAGGGCACAAGGATCCAAGATCCACATCTCCTATAACCCAGGATCACTGACGGAACACTCTAGTCCGAGACAATACTCCAATTTTTTTTTATTATTTAACATCGCTGTTTGAATTCTTGTTAGAATTATTTTGCGACGGGACCTACAGTTTAGAATAAAGGTAGGTTCCGAACCACCTTGGGCACCACAGTATTTATAATACTCCAATTTATAAACTATCGAGAAAAAAAGCCTTGCGTCGTCCTACACATTCACTCAATCGCTCTTTTTCTCAGCAATCGTCACTACAACCTTCGCTTGTCAATGCGACCACCGTGAATCGCTCGCCAAAACTCGCGCATGTATGAAAATTTTATAAAAAATTTAGTAATATTTGAAATTTATATTGAATTTTCATATAAAAATTTATATATTGGTTATTTTACAAAAAATTTAATATTATTTGAGGTTAATATTGAATTTTCATAGAAAAAATTATATATTGATTATACACATACAGCGAAGCTATCGTTTTCCATCACGGTGAATACGTTAGAGATTACAAAAGGGCGAACATAAGCAATCGAGTGACGGAATGCAACCTCATTTAGGATTAGGTCATTTATAAATGGTTATTAACCGTCATAAAGTGTTGAATCAATTATGTTCCCGAGATAAACCGTTCCCTCGATGGAAATGATTGATGTCTCTAAATTATCACTGACCGTTATGATCATGTCCAGCCACGACGCTGTGGTCAATGATCACGGATGTTCGAAAGGAAAAATGTTTCCCATCTTTCACGATATTTTCCTCCACTGTATTTGTTCGTTGTTTTATTACTATTTCTCTTATTAATTGTGGACTTCGTTTTGAGAAACGTTGAACAATTTCGAAACGTTCCTTACATCATTGTAATCATAATAATATTCATGCGAATGAAGAGATAAAACGATCCAACGTCTATTTGCGATCGTCGCGAGCACCGCCTCAGTTATAACGATCATCATCATCATCATCATCGTCGTCATCGTTATCATCGCGACCATCAATCCCGTGATCATCATCATTATCAGAACGCTATTTGCGTGCCCGCTCGCTGCTACACCATGCAATTTTTCCTGATAAATTGAGTGGCGATCGAACGTGTTTTCTCTCGCGAATAGATTATTAGATGTCGCGCTAGCGCCTCCGAGTCGAGTAACAATTTTAATCAGCGTTTTCTTTGACTGTGTCTACGGCAGCGTGGCTCTTCATAAACTTTCGCGGTCCACTAACAAGACCCATGGTCTGCAAAAGCTTTTCTCCGAGAGAAACTAACGGTGATAACAGCCTAACGACATTCGCTCGCGAGAAACGAAAGTAGGAAAGGGTTTCGGTGTCGATACAGCCGCACGATTACTGTAAATCAACGGAACAGTAACGCTTCGTCAAATTGACAAGGAACAGCGCAAGGTGAGCAGTCTAATGTAAGTAGTAATACTCTAAGAGTAGTCAGCTCTTCGTGATCGTGTTCCGGGAGCGGAGAAACGGAGGAGAAGATGCTTCTCTGAACAATCAGAAACCTGTTTCCAGAGTGGTACCACCGGCTGGATCCTCTTTCTCTCCATCCCTCTGTTTCGTTCGTACGCTCGTTCGTTGGTTCGTTCGTTGGTTCGTTCGTTGGTTCGTTCGTTCGTTCTTTTCAACCGTCTTCTGTCTCTTTCCCTTACTCTTTCGGAGGAGGTTAGATGAGGCTCGCCGCGCGTTCATCAATCATCCATTGAAACGTAACCCATGGCGTTCCATAATTAACGACCCCGCCACGAACCTTGACGAGGTCCCACGCCCAAACGGTACCCGGCCTGTTCCGGCTATTCCCCTTGAAATACTTGTCGACACCATGATGCACGGTGCAACGAATCCTCGATCCAGAAAAGCGGCCACGATCGCTGATCCAAATCACTAATCCCTCACGACCATTTCATATGTCATTCTTATAGCAAGAATATTATTCTTACCCATTCTTTGGAAGCAAAGAAAAATTGCAATGCTTATAGAAAGATTTCACAGATTTTTGTTAGACCGAGTACTATTCTTATGCATTTGTCACACTGTTATACTTGTCGAAAGTTTAAAAGGTTCTAAAAGAAACATGTAGTCTATTAATATTAGAAGTTTACAAGTGGTCACTGACCAATGTGATCATCTGCAGTTATGATATTGCGGTCACTGACCACGTACATTCAGGAGAAAAGTTATGTTCCACTTTTTACAGTGGTGTACCGATGGAAGACGTAGAGAGTTATGAAATATTCATGTGCTTAAAATTTACTGTTTATTCAAATTATTTTGTCTGGAGCATATCCTGAATAAAAATCCGTAGTATATTTGTAATCTACATGTATCAACCTGTGACATAGTTAGAACACATTCTACTGAATCGTCTTTCGTCTACCTCGTAGATGCTGCACCGAAGAATATCGACCCGTGTTACCAAGACAGACAGAAAATAACACTGTCTATCTTAACCTGATCTCCGCTACAGGTTTCTCTGGTAAAACACCGATCTGTAAGTGCTCGGCCACGAAGTTCCGAGTTTGCTGAAAATTTCAAAGAAGTTACGAACGTATGAATTATGCATCCTGTCGCGGATGCAGGAAGATGATTAATCGCGGGAGTACCTCCATAAATGCGTCGAGCGATGGAGCGTGGCGAAAGTGGTATAAGTGCACGATATCAATTCCACCGGTGTATTAATTAAGCATTCGCGCATCGATAACAGCGCACCACCGGCTTGTGTATTTCCTGCAACATGATTTGGTGCTCTCGCGGTGAACGTTTAAAGGTCGTTTAACCCTTTCGGAACTGGTTGAACGATGGCAAAGGGACGAGGCGGATCCGCGTGAATTACTGCGGCCGTGAAATTCGAGAATGTTATCTTGTCCCGATGCAAAAATTCTGCAGATACCCGACGCAAGCCCGGAAACCAATGCGCAATCGCAATCGCGATCGCAGCAAAAGTTTCTTCTATTTTCGATGTACAGGATAAGTCACCTAAATCATTTCTACATTCTTTCAAATAGGAAGAAATGTTTCAGACAAGATTTGCTTGGTTTCGAGGGGCCCGTTACGTTGTATGCATAACTTTTTTTCAGCTGGAGGTGTTCAGTAGATTTGAAGGTTGAACAACTTGTTTTCAATGCAACCACATATTTATGAACTTCTACGTTTGTAGCCAATCGCGAGGCAATTTAAACGATATAGTCATTCGAGGTCGTTTTAGGTCAGGAAAAATATAAATTAAATTTATTGGAGAAAACTGTTGTCTGAAAAATTTCTTACCATCTATACAATCTTACTATCTATATGCAATTACTAGCTCAAGAAATGTAGAAGTTATTCACGTGGCTTGTCTTGGGTGATTCATCCTCAGTAGTTTTCTAAAAGCACTAATCTAAAGGGATTAATACGGAGTTTTTGTAGCAGGAATAAACTGAGAACTTAATTTCGTCCGTTCATGACTTGGTTACGTGAAAAGCCACATTGCAGTATTTTTAAATTTTTATAATTCTTAATTCTTTTAATATATTAAAAAAATATATATTAAATATATATTAAAAAATATATTTAAAAAATATATATTAAATATATATTAAAAAATATATTAAAAATATATATGTACATAAAGATCCGCAGACTACTTATGACTGTCTAATCCGTATTCTCTGATAGACAGCTGATTATCGCGAGAAAAAGAAAGATATGCCGATTCGGCATCAGGGCGAAAATACTCGTGCGAAGTTTTGAAGAAGCTCGAAATCCGATCAGAGGAGCCAGCTGAACGAAAAAGAAACTCCGCCTGTGGTCGATGATCGGCGCAGGATCTCACCAGGACCACTCGATGGAATCCGATCTGGCGGTCACCGCGCCGTCCAGAATTTTCGTGGAGCATTCCCGCCGATTACCAATTCCTCGATCGTCGATTCTTCCCGCGTTCACTGTACCTTTTTGCCGCCCCTACCCATCGTTCGTTTCGTCTGACAACACCTCGCGCATGCGAGCGTTTACCCAACAAAATTATTTTTTGGCCGACACAGCGACCAGGAGCCTCGGAATCTGGCGCGTATGAATTATCCGGTTTTATGAAACCTTTCTTATTCAACCGTTCAATAAAAAAAATTAAATCGCATTTGTTTTGTAGGAATGCAAGGCTGATATTTCACTAAAACAAATGACATTAATGGGTGATCAATGAGATCCTGGAAACGCTGAAGAAAAATAAAAATCTATTATAATAAAATATAAGGCTATTATCTATACTGAATTGTTATGTATTAAATTATTAGATAGTAGATGAATGAAAGGTTAATTATTATCCATTGAATCAACGGTTTAGAAATATCGAGCTAAATATATAAATCGAAGGTATACTTTCACCGAATTTATCCTGTCGAAAATATGTAAACCTTTCTTCAGAAAATGGTGTGAATGTGTGGCAAAGTCTGATCGGTCGCGAAGGGAAAGTTTGGTAAATGGTAGGTCCGAGTGATTCCGAGGGTCGAGGGGAATCAGGGATTCCGGGCATTTGATTTGTCGGTGCCGACAGTGGAAAATTGTTCATTCTCTCGGATCTATGAAGAGATCTATAGCGTCGGACGTGGCTGGTCGCGGTTGACATTCTAATGCAGCACAGATAAATTGGATTGACAACTCGGATAGGCGGGATTGGCCTGGCTCCAGCGTCGAATACCTTGATTAATACGCCGGTAATTAGTTAGCGCTGCAACCGCGAGTTACAGATATTATTATGCTAATTACGCCGGCGACGTTGAGTAATAGGCTGCACGTGAAGCAACGGACGAGAGAGCCGAGAGCGGTGCCCACGTTTCTGCCATTTGTAGGGTCCGTCGTTCAGTTGCGCCGCGCCGTTCCGAAACCGTCGGTGAAAAAACGACGACGACCTTGCTACGGAAAAAGGAGGATCGCCGTGAAAGCGAAAGGGTAATCGCGCGTCGCCGCGATATTTTCAGGGGCCCTTGCTCTCTGTCTCTGGAATCTGTTGGACGCGTTCGTCATCGCTACCGATCCCATTAACAGGACCCCCTACCTTCATCCACGAGCCTTCATTTTCGGTACCATGCTTTCCCCAAAAATCGGACTTACAAGGAGAGGTTACAGTGTCGGGGTCGTCGAGCTTCATTAATCTTTTTTCTAGTAAATCTAGAGCATAAATAAGCTGACCCATATCCGAGCGTTTTTGATATTACTCATTATTTATGAAGATAATTAACATTTAATATAATGATATCCAAAAAATATCTTGATATACTTCCACTTAACACTGTAATGATGGCCCAGCCTCCGTATTCACTGTGTGACTTTTTTCTTCCCAAAAATGAAGAAAACTTTAAAGGGATGTCGTTTTTCAAGCATAGACGAGATTGATCGTCGTTAAAGATCGAGTTCCAGAAGCTGTTTCAGGGATTAGAAGAAACGCTGGCACAAGTGTGTGCTACCTAAAGACTATTTTGAATTGGATAACAAAATGGAAATTCCCCTCAATGTTTTGAACAAACCTCGTACTTTGTATTGCTAACTGCACTTGTCGTTACCATCGTGAACAACAGGAATTGATTAGGAAGTAAAATCTGAGCACCTCACGCTGTTCCATTCGTCTACAATGCGCCTATCTATTGATTTCAAGCGTTCTCCGAGACGGCGTCGTCGATTTTTGAATGGGGACTGCATTGTTTGATGCAATAATGGTGCATCTACCTTGCTTACAGCTACCGTTTTGTTTCTCGTCGCGCAAATACCACGCTCGGCTGCGACGCGACGGCCCGATTAAATCGAAATGTCACTCCTTGGCGCGTGACTATCTTGCAACGCGATTTCGATTCCGCTCATCGAAACCGGTGCAAAAAGATCGATCTCTGAACGACGGCCTTCGTCGTCCAACGCTGCCGCTACGTTTTGCATTCTTACAATCGGGAACTCTGTCCGACAATTAGTCTTACAACCGGTGGCTGCCACCATACAGACAGATGTCCTGACAGCGACAATAAGATAGCGATCGACACGCGGCCGGTCGAAAATGAAAAATAATTTTACTGCTGTATCAGTGTCTCCAACATGGCGAAGTAGCTGACCCGAATAGCTGTCAACTTTTTGCACAAGCTGTGAAATTCTTACTTTCGGACATAGTCGAATGTCTAAGGAACAGGGCTACAATGTTGTATTTTTTATTAAAATGTTTTTCGGAACTTCACCGGAAACACGTTGACAATATACAGGGTGGAAATTATAAAGCGTTACAAACGAATTTCTCCAAAAATATTGATTATACGGAAAAATGATTTCAGATGAAAATTGTTCAGTACCGAGGGTGACATCGCATGATGGATTTTTTATTTTTCCCGTTGGGCACTCCAAGGTGAAGGTTAACTTTCTTTTCTTAAATGGAAATCATGATTACTGTTTTATCATATACAAGCTGTCTCAAAAATGTTGTACTTGAAAGGGGTGATTCCTGAGGTCGTTCCAGGTAACTTTTCATTGCGAAAATGGTCTGTGAGACTTTGTTTAGGAATTATTAACGAAGCGCGGTTACAACGGTCAACGTGCGCTGTAGGTACGCTCTGATAGGTCCGTGTATTGCGTTGATCCTTAAAGAAGCAGCGGAGAAGATTTTCGCAAAGAAGAAAGTTAATTGAAATTACTTCAGGATACATTTTAAGGAAGGACAACATTTTTAGGACATCCTGTATCTTTGAAATATTGAGGTTACTCTGATAAATGAAAATTTTTCTCGATTGAAATTGTAATAAAGATTTGATCATTAAAACCAGATCTATACAGGGATCGAAACGTTGAGCTAAATTAATTTGCAAACTTGCTGCTGCTTTTAATGATCGAACCTTGCGCCGAAATCACAAATGTAATCTAGATTACTCTGATGTTTTACATCGATACTAGCTCTTTCGTTGTTGGACGAAACACATGCTCCACTGTGCGACGCATCGATGCATGAATATGCTTGCGGAATTTTCGTGTGTCGGTAAAAAATGGTCGCGCTTATCCTCGAACATAGAGTCAGGCTCGCGAGGCTCACGTAAGAAATGATTTAATTATGATTACACGTTCTAACGCGACCAACCGAGCGGAAAATGCAATTTATTCGGAACATTTTATCAGAAAATTACTTGGCAAAAAATGGAATCGCGAACGGACGACGGTGGAGGTAACACTGCGCACGAAACACGAGACGCAGAAATTACAGAGAACCTGACGAGGGTGATTCATTTAAAAATACGGTCTGGGAGGCTCTCGGCAATTAATTCAATTACCATCGAATCAAAGTTTTCACCGGAACGGCTAGCCAGGACCGACCGGGCAAGAAAAATGAAGCGAAATGGCGGAAGGCCGGGTGATTAGTCTTCGTTTGCCGGGTTTCCTGCCGTGTTTACATTCTTGCGTATGATGAAGATCCCCGTTCCCATGAAGAATATCCAAGGCCCGTTATTCCAGGCAAAACTTCGCCTCGAAGCGGAGTCGTTACGCTGTCTTGTATTTACCGGCCGCGTTTCCCTCTTTCATCGCGTTATAGTCGCTGGCGGAGACTCGTTTCTACGTAAAGCATAAACTCGGTCCCGCGATGTCTTCATCATCATTTTGTCATTCAATTCCGCCGCGCCGTAAAACGACGACATCGTTCGCATGATCGGGCCTTATTTTCCTTAACTGTCAATTCTTTTCGTTTCGTCGTTTGCTGCAGTTGTCGGAGATCAATTTTCATTGTGAATAGCCTGCTCACTATATTTATTCTTCAATTACGATTCCTCTTTGATCGCAGTGACTCTCAATTAGTATAAAAACAATTTGGATCAATTTTAAAGCCAATACCTTAACATACACTAACGGCAAAAGTTACGAATCACAATAACAAAGACTGAATGCCTTAACCAAGAATGATTTATACGTAAAAAAAAAATTTACAAGTAGTATGTTTTATATTTTGCATTAATTCTTTTTTTTATTGAGGAATAATTACGTTCGCCACTATTCTCGGGAGAATCCAGAATAATCCCTTTGCACTCGGAGCTATTTTAACTAAAAAAATCAAACGTTTCTTCTGATCTAGAATATTTACACTCTCTATGAGTTTTTAAATTTGGTAGATATAACATTGGTATAATACCTCATACAATACTTAAATGTTTAGTAATTGGTTAGATACCGACATATCTAATAATGTAAACAATATTTTCAATAATAGGACCGAAATTTTTAGTGACGCCTCGCTAAGGGTAAAAATTCTCGACCCACCATTTTCGGTTTCTGTCGCGGTTCTGCTGTACACCAATCCAGGCGGAGGTCGATCGACGATCGAACGAGACCGGATCGGTGACGACTCTTTCGAAACCGACGAAACTCGAGCCTCGGAGTTCCGGCAGAATTTGGTCTGAGCCAAGATAATACTGGCGCCAAGTGATCGTCTTTGTGGGTCCTTTTTCTCTTCGGCCCGGAGCGAGCGGCAGCGTTCGCTCTCGTCTTTACCGTCTTTCGACGCCGCGCGGCGTATCGCGTCACCTTGTCCTCTCCTTCCCTTTTTTTCCTATGTGGACCGTTCCGTTGGCCGCTGCAATGTCACAGCGACACGCATTCGTCGCATATAATTGTCCGCGGGTACGTACGCATTGTCTCCTTCCTCCACCGTTCGTCTTCCCTCCTCTGCGCTCTCTTCGGCTTCTAACTCTCTCTCTCTTTTTCTTTCTCTCTCTCCGAGTTGGTTCGGAGAATGCCTAGCCGCTCGCAGTATTTTCAGCCTCTCTATTTATACCGGCAGACTCCGCGTGCTCGTATGCAGGGCTCGTAGGTGCCACGAAGTTCGGGTCAGAGGACACACCCTGGGGAATTCGATGGAAGACAGGTCCCTCCGCAACGCCGCGGTATTGTCTTCGTCGGGCCATTGCCTCGGGCCCGTGTAAACATCCGACCAGCGAACTTGATCGACTACTTGCACGAACG
>CM052331.1:2474755-2514407 GCA_028455615.1 Lasioglossum zephyrum
TATTATATCAGGTATTATATGAATTTCATATCCACCAAATTTAAAAAATCATAGAGAATGGAAATATTGTAGGTGAGAAGAAACGGTTGCTTTTCGAGTAAAAATAGCTCCGAGTGCAAATGCTTAAAGAGAACTAGGTTGACCTTGAAATTTCCTAAGCAGCTCCACCTGAAAAAAGTTATTTCTTCCGATCTCAAAAAATGTACAAATCAATGAGATGGCTTGTCTTGGGTGTTAGAATGTAGTGTCCAAAAGTAACACATACGCTGTTTATGTAGACCTTCCAAAATAATTCGAAATTTCCGAGTGACACGAATCGCAAGCTAGAAGAATTATTACCGTCCCGCGTCGAATTTCGTCGCACTGTCGAACTGATTTGAGACAGGGCCGCGTTTAGGATGCGGAGTAAGAGTGCTTTTACCGTGAATTAATACCGAGGCAGTCGGCGGTCGCTTGGAACGCAACAGTTCGATATCTTTATTGTCAGCTCGAAAGCTTCTGGAAAGTATGTATTAAGCGGGACTCTGCGGAATGAAGTACGATAAAAGAGGTATAAAAGACGGAGGACATGGAAGCCCGATACATCTGAAAAGCATTAAACGTTCGGTGCCGCCTTCGGTTTAATGTATTCTTGAATGCCCCGATGGAATAGATTCGCGGCACACGTAGATTGAATTTTTCGCGCGACGAAAATTAATGGGCACCCTTCACCTTTGTGAAGGGTACGCGTAATTACAGGAGGCTTCGCGTGCTTCTAAAGTACACGCATTCTCGTTTCATTGAACAAATTCGCGGCCGACCGATTTGCATGAAATATTTCACGGACGTTCGCTGCACTGGTACTCTAGTTCTCTCTCGCAACATTTTTTCGATCTGCAGCTACGTTTCCTTTATATACGGGTAAAAGATTGCATAAAGATCTCCGCTAATTTAGAACCGGGTACATCCTAAAACCAGCCGA
Organism: Lasioglossum zephyrum; assembly: GCA_028455615.1. Lineage (NCBI taxonomy): Eukaryota > Metazoa > Arthropoda > Insecta > Hymenoptera > Halictidae > Lasioglossum > Lasioglossum zephyrum. The sequence goes on from CM052331.1 coordinate 2,475,717, forward strand.
GCATTTATGGGTATCGTTCGCGGACGAAATTTCATATGGCATTGTGTTTAATTAGACACTTTTCTGTTTACCGTCGCATTAAATTCAACCCTTGCCATAAAAGTCGCTGTTCGAAGCGTAAAGCCAGAGCCCTCTTCTTTGTAGCGACTGTTGAATTATATTTTTTTGTTTACCTTTTATTTTGAACGGCGCGCGTGCGCACGGTGATACGATCGCGGGAACAGGAATTGTTTCTTTGGGAAAATTTAACGCTCGACTTTTATGTAAACCGTTCGGTCACATCCGCTAATTTAACATCGGCCTTTTCTTATTGCATTTCGATTCGATGTAATGGCGATCTCGCGTTTCCTACGCGTTGCGGACACATAAAATCATCGTCTCTACTCGAGTTTATTACACCCGTGTGTACGTGTACTTCTCCTCGCAGTCTTTTAAGCCTGGTAATAGCTGTATTTGCAACGCGCCGGTCAAAAAATTGCCGAGCGCTAGATAAGTAAATTATTTATACGAGTGAAATATCGATGCAAATGCGGAAGATGGAGGAAGACGCGGACAAATGCACGCAGTTAATCCACGTTAGATATGCTGCAGAGGCGTGTATAGCAGTAGTGCCTGTCGGGTACGTCCGTTCGTGTTTCACCGGCGTTTCTTGGGTTGCTTATTAATTTCTTAATTAATTGTAATTATGACGCTCGCGCCATAACATCGACATTTTCTTTTTGCCGAGGCTCGAGAACCGTTCCATCCAACTTGTTAACAGTAAAAACCATTTGGAACTAGGGTAAACTGTACACTGGCGCTGCAGTAGTTATTGTCACGTAAATATTAAGAATTCCTGCTATGGAAAATCATTTTTCATTTCTTCTTATTTATATTGCAAAGCAACGTTGTAATATTTATCTTACGATTATTATTCACTGAATATATTTTGTAATAAACGATTTATGACTCGTAAAACTGTTTAATTTTGCTTACAAGGTGAGAGGCTACGGAAGTGGCAGATAGCAATATTTCACGGCACCGGGATCATCGAATTCCCAGAGCGATTATCATAACTTCATGATCCATAAGCGTACGGTGTCAGAGAAATATTCCATCGGGTGGCTTCGCGACGTTATCCCCGGGCAATTACGCTCGAGGTAAAAATTAACGAACGGAAAGGGTTGCCGGCATTAAGGAGGATTAAATTGTCGATGCTGTTCCGAATGCGAATCGTAATCTTCGAGGGGAGAGAGAGGGCACCGAGCGTTGCAGGATGCACACACGCGGGGGTCTGAAATTCGGTTGCAAAGCTGCTGGTGGGGGATGGAGGGAGGGAGGGGGGCGAGTAGAAAAGGCTACGTTTAACCACTGGCGCAACTCGTCCCATTGTACGGTAAATTACGGCCAATTTACAGGAATTTTTGTGCCCCGTCGTAAATGAGGCCAAATCAGACGGCGGAGGCGGCGCGGCGCGCGGCGGGGGCTGTTGAACCCGTCCCAATAGCGGCTGCTTGGCAGCCGACCAGCGAACGGCAGAACGGCCGTTTCAAAAATGCAGATCACGCGGGCCGATTCGACGTATACAAATAATCCTCGGGCTGCGGCCGCTTCGAAATTAATGCCCGCGAAACGCGCGATTAATAGAACCGCCGCTCCGCGCCGAACGGTTCAGCCGCGACCAATCCAGCTGGCTGAAAGTCGATTTCGTCCGACTCCAACGAAAAATGAAATAGCTCCACCAGGGTGCAGCGGTCTTCTATGCTCACTAGGGTGGTTCTGATTTACAATCGTGTAGCGCAACAATTATTGCGCAACGTGATGTTGCGCAAATCCAAATTGTGTTCACGTTGACACATAATTTGAGCAATCAGATACACAGACAGACAGGCACACAAGCAGCAGCAATGATGAGAACATTTTTGCAAAACATCAGGAAATTCTGATTTCACACAACAGGTTGCGCAATTCGTCAATCACCATCATTCACGGTCAATCATGTTGCGTAATAGGCATTGTTGGCAATAACGATTGACCGTGAATAGGCCCCTTATCTTTTAAGATATTTTATGTGTACCAATGAACTATTAGTATTTTTCCTGACTTGTTGTACACCAAAAGTTTGCGCATTGACTTGGTATAAAATTTAGATTAGTGAGAGCATCGAATCAACAAACCCTGGTTGTGGTACCATTATTTCAAATATTGTTTAAAGTATTAAATACGTTGGTATCTATAATCAATTACTTCACATTTAAGTATTGTATGAGGTATTGTATTTTATCTTGGTAAGATTTTATCAATTTTTAAAAACTATCAACTGTGAATCAGCAGTAGACTAGAAAGTGTGTGATGGTACTGAAACTATAGTTGCATAAATGTTTCACGCGATTTCGATAAAATATGCTAACCTTTCAAAAACTAGTGAATGTTGATCTGAAACAAGCTAGTGTGCACACGATGCATTTAAATTGCAGTTGCATTAATATTTGCTTTCGACGGGTGTTTCACACAATTTTACATATTATGTTTAAAAGCAATTAGTCGTAGATTCATAGCAGACTAGTGAGCACACGATGCATTTGAAATACAGTTGCATTAATATTTATTTTATCATGCGACTTTGATGCTAATCTTTAGAAAGCTGTCAGTTGCGAATTCCAAGCATGCTGATGCATACGATGCAATAAACTACAGTTGCAGAAATATTTCTTCTCATAATATTTCGATGAGATTTTGTAATTTTGAATTGTAGTTCCGTAAATATTTATTATTCGAATGGAAGATGAATTTCAGAGAGTTATCGGATATGAATCTAAACCAGCAAGCATGTATGAATTAAGGTCGCGTGTATAGATTTATTTCGAAAACATCAGAAAGAGTAAGGTGTTTACATGAGAAATAAAAAGAATGATACTTTTGATATTCTGGCCGTAGCGTTAAGGGTGTCAGAAGTTCAAAAGAATTCTTTGATGCCGGTGGTTCTCTCGGTTTAGTCGTTTTGCGGCGGACTGTCACGGAGATTTAGTGAGGCTACACCTCGGGGAAGAAGCCCTCTGACATTGATGGAAATGATGACACGATGAGTATCGTCGTTTTGCCACTTTAATTTAAGACGCACTAAATTTTGGTTTGTAAATCAGGGCTTAACAGGCCTCGCGGTCGCTTTGAGCACCGCGAGATTTGTCGGATACCGTGTGCGTTTCGGTTGGGAGCAAAACACAGAGCGCTAATTGAATTGCAAATATCGGAGGGGCAAATTCGCGAATCTATACATTCTTGAATCATTTCATTCGATTAGAGTTAGCCCCGTTCGAATAATGAAAATAATCAACATACTATGCAGATGCTACACATGGCAGAGAACGTTCAACAAAATTTGTTAATCAGATTGCTAAATGATCTGTTTAAGCGTATATTAAATATGAAAAATGATACTGATGATACATTCAGTTCCTTTCAGCAGGTATTCGACGTCTATAATCGCTGAAAGTCACACAAGGTCACAGAGTAAAAAGGAAAATTTGGAGTAAAAAGCTACCTTGACACCTCTAGAAAAGTTACATTGTGTAAGCCTCGTTAAATCATCGATCAAAGAGACAACCAATTTTTTATCATTCAAATGTGCATAATTGCAACGATAGACAATTGATTCCTTTGATGGAATAATTTTTACCAGGGGTACTAGTATAAATTATTTAGCACAGTTTCCCACGGCAAGAACAACATAATCAGCAAATAACAAGTTGGAGTACGCAGCGGCACAGCGGCAGCGACGCGGTTGCAGCCGCACGGACATTGGCGACGCTGCTAACGGTATAAATAATATTTCATGCGAACGGTAAATTGTGATTTATTGAGGAAGATAAATGTGGCAATAGGATCAATGGAATTTTTTAATTGCCCGTATAATCTGCGAATCATTCATTATCGCGTATCACGGCCGGTAGATTTACGAGCACCGTCGAGATTGTAAATTCGTTGTGGATCGTAACTTATTTTCCGTAGATCAGGCCCGCGACCGATTTCCTCGGGCACGACGGAGCAAGTGTCGCGCTTTTTATCGGGAAACCGGTGTCTGGTAGCTGACAGCCGTGAAATTTTCAAATTTCGCACAATTTCGTGTATCGATAACACCGAAACGAGTTCCGAGGAATGCGCCCAATAGTATCTGCACGGAGGTGGCAGTGAAAATTCGCGAGAACAGTGGCCACGATTCAAAATAACAGCAAGACAACCGAAAAAGACGGGTTCCTCGGCGCGAGGAATTTTTTTTTCTTTCCGATAGCGAATTTCTTCGGGTTAACCAGGTCAAGCATACATACAGTAAGGAGCATAACTGTTTCCACAGATTTTTAATCCGAATAACGTTTTTATGAACGGACCAAACGACTTCAACTTCTCTGTAAAGTTAGAAGAATTAGTTTAGTAAATGACGCCTAATAAATAAGTTGAAAAAAGCTGTAAAAAATTATTTATTTTAATACTAAATATGTAGATCAGGAAACACACGCTGCGACTGTTGATCCTCAGTTCTACTTAAATTACTTATAGATCCTCCATATGTGCAAATATTGGACTAATGTCTTTTGCACTATGATTACAAACCTTTATCGAATTTAGTAATATCAGACAGTACATCAGATATTACTCAATATAATAACAATATCGACAATGAAGTTTTATAATCTTAAAAAAACTTATAAAATGATTGATTATATTCAAATATTAATAACTGTACTAATTTAACTGTGCGAAAGTACTCTGTGCACCTACTTGAAAAGCTTCTTGAAAATGGTTAATGAATTATCGCAGTTTCAGAGATTGTTTAGAAACGCGATCGCGCACACACAACACACACACATATAAAGCGACTATAAAATCTCTTGACTTTCGATAAAGGTACTTCACGGGTGTACAAATAATAAAAGACAACACTGGAGTTTCAGTCTTCAGAGCTTTAACTACGTAGGAACGTATAAATTTTACGACTTACGAAAAATTGTGAAATCGACTTTTCTCCGACTTTTCTGGCCAAATACCGTACTGTGCGACTGTCGCATCGGAAACGATTGTAACAAGCCTGATAACGCAGTCTCGAAGATCTCGGAGGAGTCGCGCAGCTGCTCCACAAGAGAATTTCTGGATGTCACACAGGTTGACGCATCTTAAGACGTACGAAGCACTAAATTAATCTCGACGACGTTTGCCAAGTCGCCGCTCTTGATGGAGTTACGAGGCCGCGGCTCCTCCTTCTGGCTTTCTCCGCAATTCACGCAAAGGAACCTCGTTTAAACGTGAAACCCCCATTTAATATACTATACTTTGGTGCCCGGGGACGTTGATCTACGAAGACACGTCGTTGGAATGAACAACAACGGACGAGGAAGCTGAGAGGTGTCCGCGCCGTTGTTGATCCTGACGTAGTTGTCACGCGTCGATCATCAACTTTGTCATATTTCCGGACATGATGCTGACGAAAACTTTGCGACTCTCGTCATTCACCCCGGGAACACTGGAGACCTTCTCCTGTATCGCTTCATACAACTCGTTTCCTTTTATTTCTTCAACTAGCGTCATAGGTTGCGGCTAAACAATTAGAGGAAAAATATTTGTGAGCAATTGATGGCTCATTTATGGCAAAATTGAGTAAATTGAAATAGAAATAACATTTGAAGAATTTAAAACTACTGTTACATCATTTTCAATCAATTAAACATATTAAGAAAGAAAACAAATTTCTATTTCACTCCCGATTGTTGCAATCCACGTAGAAAATTATTATTTTGCATAAAGGTCCGCTGTCTAATCATGAGACACCTCTCAATTGTAACTATCGTACAGATGTAAATTTATTAATAATTTGTACCCTTATTGTTTTCATTAATATATCATTAAGTTCGAAATTAAAATATTTACTGTATTTTAGTACGAAACCTAGCTGCTCAAATTACGCTTAGTAAAATAGAAATATTTTTGAAGAAATTCAGAAGATAGTATGCTTACGAAATAAGGTTAGGGGATTGGTGACAATTTACAAAAATGATCTCTTACCGATTTAAACTGGAGTTTGTGGTAACAGCACGAAAACTTGATTCATTAACCACGTAACACGTAAAATTGTCTATATATTTAATTTAAAAAAAGAAGAGGAATTTAGTGTAGATAGAGTTTCATTTAAAAATTGAATATTATAGCGTAAATTTATTTATGTAAGAGGTTCTAATAATTGATGGAAAGGGTTTTAAAGTAGAGTCCCCGTGAATGATTTATATCGAACAATTATTTATAGCATGATAGGTACTTTTCTAGTAACTCTGCCATTAGTCACCCTTTCGTTTTTATTCTGATGCGAATTGCAATACGGATTCGCATCAGATATATCAGGAGCGAAGATGTACAGCTTCTGGATAGTCTTAATGCTTCCGATAGCAAGCCATTACGTTTGAATTGACTCCGAACGTAGACCGGTAGCAGATCTTCGCAACAGCGACTTGTCTCTGTCGTTGTCTCGGGGAAACTTTGGTAAACGGATCGACGTTTCCACGCGATCTGTTATACCGTTGCGCATCTCTGTCTCGTTGCTAATGCCCCGTGAAACGCGCGGCGTGCCACCGACCTGCGAATTAAAGAGTGAAATATGTTAATGGAGTTCTCGAACGGGAGAACGCGGCAACCGGCCGGATGGTATCTTGATTAAGGTGTCTGCTAGATGTTACTCACTCCGGCGACCGCCAACAGCACCGCAAAAATCTAATTTTCGTCGGGTTCCCAGAGAAAAACGGCCGTTCGCTCGTCTTCGCGAGCACACGACGCCTTTTCAATCTTTCACGCCTCGCCGTGCCCCGAAAACGAACGAAATGCCAACGCGATCGCAACAGAGTGCATCAAATGCATCGACGCGCAGTGGGATATTTGGAAAAGTCGGAGAAAAGTCGATTTCAAAGTTTTACGTAAGTCATACAATTTTTGCTGTTCGATGTAGTTAAAGGTCTTAAGAATAAAACCTGGGTAAAATATATTTCAACTAAGAAATACAAATATTTGCAAATACTATTTCTCACAACTGTATTACATATGTTACATATGAAACAGTAATTTAGTATTAGTTTCAAATTAAACGTATGTAATACAGTTGTGAGAAATAGTATTTGCAAATATTTGTATTTCTTAGTTGAAATATTTTTTACCCAGGCCTGGAAGAATAAGACTTCAGTGTTGTTTCTTTTTTATTTGCACACCCGTGAAGTTTCCCACTTTATTGAAAGTCAAGAGATTTTCAAATGTAAGGAATTTGTGTAAATTCTTGCATTGCAGAAGCTCTTCAAGTAGGTATACATACAGAGCATTTTCTCAAAAAACAATTTTTTACTATAATGTTGGGCAACACGATTTAGATGTTATTTTTTCGAAGTTTACTGTATGGCGTGAAATTTTTTTTTAAAGAATTGCACAATTTTTTTTATTGAAAGATTAAAAAGTACGTTTTCCAGATCTGTGTAAAATACATATGCTTCGTGGGTATATTTTACATACTATTTCATTTAAAAAAATCTCTGCTGAATTCTAAGCAAAATGAATGTCCTTTGTTCCGAGAACAAAAATATCTCCGTTCCAGCAAAACTTGCCGGATGTTTTCTAGAAATTTGATGAGTCGGAGATGGAGATTTTATCGGTGTGACGCAGCAGGTTAATCGTTGCCAATCATGGAAACGTGCATTCTTTCTTCGGCGAGCAAAATTATCTGCACAGTTCCCCGACGTTTTCCAAAGATACTGCGCGGTTCGTATTCTCGTATAAGCGGGATACAATTTTCCACGGTGGATAGAAACCGATGGAATTTTAATTGAACCGTAAATAGCTGACGTTTCTTCGGCCAACACAATTATACGAGGATAGGATATCCTGGAACATTGTAGGCAATTTGTCCTTTCGAGCGGTGCGCGTTCTCTGACTGCTAATTGGCAACGCATTAGAGATACTCTTCGTTATCGTTTACTAATTGAAAATACCTCGAAAATATTTTCTGGAGTGTATGGATTTTGTGGCAATCGATTCGAAAGACCTGTGCCGGGCAATATGCATTCTTTAAGTACCTTGGAAACTGCGCAGAGCAAGCGATGCAATTTCTTCACTGATATTTTCTCCGGTGCATTCAGCCAACTGAATTTTATACTTGATTTTGTATAACATCGTATGAGTAGACTATAGATATTATGGATTTATGACAAAAACAGAAATACATTTTGTACATTTTTATTTGATGTCCATTTCTCATGATCGACTCAAAATATTTTTATTTTGCATAAAGGTCTACTTAGGATATATTTTTCAATACATATGGCACAGGATTGTACAAACTATTGCATATCTCTGCCAATTTAGAATATTAAATAATAAATAATATACGATAATGAAGGTGACGAATTGCTCAACATTCTCATACCAAAATTTAATATTTCACTCCGATGATTATCTAAGGAAAATTTTTAATTTGCATTGACATATTTACAGTAAACTATCGAGTTTGTAAATGTATGTGATTTTTCTTGCACTACGAGAACAGTAAAACTTCTGATTACAATATTTGTCAGAATAATTGTAACAGGACATTCAACGTTAATACTATCAAACAATAAATACAATTGATATTTGCTATATTTCGATAAAACGCAATCAAACGAATACTAGGTTCAATTTCTCAGTTAGTGAATTTTATGTATTTGCTATTTATATTTAATTTCGGAAACATAATCGAAGAAATTGGAACAAGTGGAAAAAAATCAACCTTACACAACATAATTGAAAATGCTGTCAAAAATATTTGTTACATGTAAACAAAGTCTATTGACATTTCTTACTTAACCCTTTGCACTAGGTTGTCCCCTCTGAGCACAACTAAAAATTGCTGTACCATTATTAAAAATATTGTTTACATTATTAAACATATCGGTATCTAATCAATTACTAAACATTCAGGTATTTTCTGAGGTATTATGTCGAACCCATATTTCATAAACAAAATTTCAAAAATCATATGGAATGAAAATATTCTAAATCGGAAGGAACGTTTAATTTTCCAGTTAAAATAGCTCCGAATGCGAATGATTAAATTCGGAGACACGATCGAAGAAGCCGTAGTGGATTGGATGGACTTGTCGTCGAACAGTTGGAAAACTGGGCGGTCTGGTAAAAAATTCCGCAAACGTAAAGATCCCGGCGGAGATTGGCAGCGCGGAGCTTGGGATAAGAACGAACTGTTTTATAGCGCACGACCACGCTATCAAACGGTCGCGCGCAACATTCCTGTTCGTCGGTCAGAAAACACGCTGACGATGGAATCGAACGCTAACGGGATCCTCGTAAACGAACTTGGTCTTCGAGCCCGAACGGCCCGATGAATTTTACGAGCATCCAACGTCCGCCCGTGGATTTCTGACATACCTGCGTATTAACGCGGGGAATAGAATATTTTCAAGATAGAGGCCCTTATCAGGCCCATGGTCTTCAACCTAGGAGCCCCCCCCCTCCCGCCTTCTTTTATCGGTGCATTGACAAATCATGACCGGACGTGACGCCCAGCGGGGATTTAACTGCCAATAAAATCCCGGTCTACAGCTGTCTTCGAGTCCTAGCAAGCTCGCTGGAATTCGAAGTGCTTACAGCGAACGCACACCTGAGGCTGTTGGTTTCGTCTCTCGGTGTTCACACGCCCCTATCAACTAATTCACCAGTGAGTCCCTCGCAAAAACGACTCTTCAAAAAATTAGTACCAATTAATCCGGCCGGAGGAGAACTCGGTGGCTGAGAGATGCTGATATCTTAGATCTCTGCTCTTTGATTGGGTCCGGTTCACATCTACCAGGCGCCAACGGTGCTTGAAAACCGTTAAATATACTTTATAAATATAAAAATTGTTCTACCATTATTCAGAATATTGTTTTCATTATTAAATTTATGGGATCTAAACAATTACTCTACACATTTATGTATTGGAATTACTTTAAAATAGCTCCAAGGAAAAAGGGTTAAATATGTACTTGTAAAATTAAATAAACAGAGAAACTTCAAGAGAGTAAATAATTGTTTCAGTCCTTTTTCCAAAGCTGTAACCTACATATTTGCTGTTATATTCACTTGTATTTCATGGAACTCTTATTGTATTATTCCTGTAATCCACGTTATTGTATTTACCTACATTATTCATGTAAAGCAAAATAAACCCAAGAAGGTTTCGAATGCTTATAAATAAAAAAAAAATTGTTTCAGTTTATGGGACCCTTCGGATTTGAATGCCCATTTATAACAACTTATTTGTTCGTCATACACAATTTTTTTGAAGATTCTACTGCAATAGGAAGTGAACAGACATCGATTCGAAAAAGTGGATTTTTTGGCACTGTGTTGGGATTCTCGGATCAGGAATAATTGTGGAGCGTGTCCCTATTATAGTTACAAAGAATGAACATGGCCGTTTATTCGAAGCATCCCCGGCACTCGAAGACTCGTTAAAAGCCGTTGCTCGGCCGCGATGGCTGCCCAATGACATTTAAATAAAACGTTTTTCCTTTCACCGGGAAAACACGATTGCCTTGGAAAGGAAAGTCCATTTAGCGAAGGGTTAATTCGCTCGTTAGCATCGCGCTTGGCCCGTCCTTCTCGCGGCGGCGTGGCGGCGCGGACTCTTAATTGCCAACGGTACCTTCTGGCAACGGGTTGGTTCTCCTTTCCAGGAAATTGTGACATTCTCGATGCGATGCCGCGCTGCGATTCCGTATCTTTTCCCTTTCCTTGTTGCACGCGCCCTCCGGCGTAATGCCGGTCAACCGTTCGCCGCAATTTGCGTGTGTCACAACCCTCCGCCATTAATTACTCTCTTCCGCGTTCACCCCGGATTGTACCCGCGAGCGTATCATGCGCTTCTTTCCCCCCTCCTTCGTCGAGGACGCGATCATCCTACTCCAATCGTGGCTCTTCTCAAGCAGTACCAGCTGGAACAGTAAAAGGGGTGGTAATACGACCTTACAGTTTTATATTACTTCCTAATATTTCATTCGTACTTAAATTCATTCGAATATTTGCTTAAAATGAAGATGAGCTGATTAAATGATCTCGGGAACCTTCGGACGTTGAAGGAATTTTGAGACACCCTGTAGCGTAAACACTAAACCTAGTACTGGCGGTGAAATGACTGGTTTTACATTTTTAATTTTGTAATTATTTAATCATGACGTTGCTTACATGGAAAATGATTCGATAAATTTATTTATCCTAGGAAACCTAAATACATAGAATCTAGTCATTTTTATCAGCTGAAACATTTCAATCGCTCGGTAGTTGTAGTGTTAATTCAGAGTTGAAAAAATGAATGGACGATTATTTATAATTGAATTGCTTGGCCGAGTATGTCCGCGCGTTGCATCGATCCAGCGAGTACGTAAAATCTAGTATTAATGTAAACGAATCGCTGTACATTCCGGTAACCGTACCACCGACTTCTAAGTCGGTATTAATGTCCATGCCGTGTGCAGATTTTTCTTGTGCACGCGAACGTTAGGGCTCCCAGTGTGCAGGTCTCCGGTGATTAAGGATGCGCGTAATCCGCGCACGGAGCGGAGAGCTTCGGGGCCTCGCCATCTGCGGCTTCGGCCGATTTTAATTAACATAACTGCAATTGGAGCACGTTGGCGGTAAGCGATAGGCGGAACTAGAAAAATATTCATATTCATACGCTGCTGGTTAGAGCGTGCTGCTTTTTGCTCCGCTCTGCCGTCACAGCTAGTTCTAGTACACACTCTGACGAGCATGTAGCAGGGCACAATTTATAACTTCGAAACTAACACATTTTCGACCGGAAACCTGTAATACTTTTCCAAAGAGCATACATTGATGCATCGATTACAAAAAGAAGCACAATTTTATTCAATATATTAAGGGAAATATCTTCATTTGAAGTCTTACTTAGGCGAGCAAAGTATATTGACGATTGTAAAGCTTTAATATTATTTTAATGCTTTTCTGGATTAAATCCAGAAAATATCGATTAAAAAAGAAGCACAATTTTATTGAAGTTTTATATGTAGGCGAGCAAAGTGTATAGTAACTCTTTTTATTTATTAATGAAATTGGCTTCGTTTGTAATGTACGTTTCAATGAACCGCAACTGGGCCTTTAAAATTAGAACATGTTTATTGTGTTATTGTACAATATGAAACATTTTTTGCACAAACTTTTAGTTTGAAGGTATAAATTATTTTAATAATGATTAAATATTCAGAATGATTTTGTAATATTTTTTAGAAGAATACAGCATAAGGGTTGAAAAATGGAAAATATATTTTAATTTTAGTTAAATGCGTTAAAGCTGTGTGGAAATTGACGGGAAGAACAGATAAAGATTACATTGTTCGACAAAATTTAGTGCTTTGCATACACACACAATTATATTTATATAATATTGTATAATATTTTATAGTGGTATCCATTAATGTATCGTAGTTACGGCAGTCACTTTCAAATTTCTAATACTTTCTACCAAAAATTTCAACCAGCGTTAAAGCGAGCTTGAAAAGATCTTTCACTTCATCCTAAACCGCCTTTCCGTGCGGCCAGGTGATATTTACGAGCAGAATTTCGCACAATGCATTAAGTGTGCGGAAAGTCTGAGTCTTTTAATACAAAGATTTCTTGCCGTAACAATTAAGAAGATCTGCCAACGCTCTTTATCGCCGAGCAGCTTCGGATATGAGAAAACTTTTCGGAGAGATCGGGGGGGGGGGGGGGGGTTTAAAAAACTCTTAAGCTTCCGGCTGATGTTCGTCGTCCATTTAGAGACGAGATTCCAGGATTACAAGTTTTCGCCTACGGAACTATTAATACTGGGGCGCGTAATTAATAACTGCTCAATAAAACCGTCGGTGAGTTAATCGGCGAGCTTCCAAACAGCATTACTGTTTCACTGGGAGTTTATCAACAGCTATTACTGGCACGATGATAGTCCAAAGAGGGTTCAGAATTAGGCGTTTCATACTCTGCTTTGAGGATCTATTTTTAGTCGAAGAGGTTCTCGTAGATCCGTATTATAAAATGACTTACTTTCGGATATTTATAAAAATTACTGATTCATATTGATATATCCATGTTCGTAAAAATGTTTTATATCTCGACTTCCGCGGGGTTAAACGTAATTAGACGTATACCTCCACCGGTAATAATAAAGAGTAATAAGTTGATCTACATATAATATTATTATCGAAAATATGTAGCAGTATATTCTCTGAGAAGAGAAATTGCTCGACGAATACTGCTGTTTCTCAGAACAGATTTTAATGGGGGTCTAAAGCCGCATCAACTGCAGTTAATGGTTACGAGCGACCTATAACGGGATTGCTCTCATTGTTTTCCTGTTTCGTGTAATAATAAATGCAGATTCTGCTGTGTAATAACCACACGGCGGATGTTTACGCAGATCCACGTTTTTTCAGGAACCGGTCACTAAAAATAACAATTATGTGGCAATTTCTTGTGTCGCTGAACTTGTCCCGGAAGACTGTGATCAAGCAAGTAATGATAAATATTATATTGGCTTCTAATTTCATCACGATTACAAGTGTTTGCAACGAGGAACAACTAGAATAAGCTTTACAATAATTGGCACCCTAAGCCAAAATCGTGCTAAAATATTTTTTGTCTTTTTTTGAAATGTTCAAACGAGACTTAATTTTCTATTATTATAAGGAAAATAGATATTTCTAATAAATCTTTTATCATAAAATATATTCAGTGAATAACAATCGTAAGATAAATATTACAGTCAAAACTTGCTACGTTGCTTTGAAATTTAAATAAGAAGCAATAAAAAATTATTTTTTATACCAGGAATGCTTAATATTTGTTAAATTGTTAACATTCGAATGTACTTATTTATACTTCTAATGTTCATGTATACTGCGTTATCGGAGCACAATTTTAAAAATAATATTTGAAGGTAAAATCTTTTTACTTTAACTCGGAAATCAAACGTTTCTTCTGACCTAGAATATTCCCTATGATTTTTTAAAATTTGGTAGATATGTACTTCACTTTTTAGTTAATAAGTTTATGACAGTTTTCTTGCAACTTCTATTTCTAACTTGAGTTCGAAATCCACTCCACCTTACATACAATTTCAAAAACATAAAATTCACAAATTTGGAATCAATTGTTCGACAAATGGAAGAATAACGTCATCCTTTACGTGAAAAATGGCTACTACTAATTGCCAGAAGGAACGGATGAGGGATGAGATTCAAAAATTATGAAATAAACCAGTGAGTGTTAACCCTTAAATGCACGATCTCAATCGTTTATAAATATGCTGATTCTTTCCAGACGAACACAGACACATCGAAATCGTTTATCAATTTTTACTATGAAAAGTAGACACAATTAAATTCAACTAAACTCTACAAACTGGGAACCAAAACTTTTCAACTTTTCTTAACCCTTTACACTTGCCAAGCGGCAACACAATGCATTTAAGGGTTAAGTGTCCGCTCACTGGGCAGATCAGCCCGTAAAGATCCGGTACAGAAGCATCGAAACGGTTGTGGACTGGGTCGAGTGTGTCCAACAGTAGGGTCATTGTCCATATTTATCAGGCTCGCCTGACGTCCAGCAAACGAGCAAACATGATCATAGACGAGCGAGGAATTAGCGGTGGCCGCGCGGAGCCGAGCCGAGCCGGGCCGTTGATTGACTCCCACGACACGTACAGCGTTAGAAACGATGTGGACGTCAGTATCGACGCGTGATTCGAAAAGGCTGGGACACACCAACACGAGCCGGATTAGATCGTTTAATGGCAGGTGAAATCGCGGCTGGATCGATCCCCGCTTGTGTGCCTCGCTGCTGTCGTTAATATTAATTGGTCGCGTTCCTTGGGCCAGCCGTCGGGGATTTGCATTCCACGGCTCGCATCAGGAAATCGTACGCGCGCCGGACACGCAGAAATAATCGTCACGTACCCGACGACGTATTGCCGTTCAGGTATGTCCAGGAGGTACAGCTCACAGATTGTGGCAACGAGTACGCGTACCGGAAGTCTCAAGTCTCGATCCTGAATCTCGATTATCCCGTGGTCGTTTTACTCCGACCGAGAATAAATCACTGGATAACCGAGCCTCTCCTACTCGCTGATAACAACCATACGAACTTTCCTATAACACGTTCGTTTTTCTTGTTCGATCCTTCCTCTCACCATTTTTCCCGAAATCAGTAACGTAGATAAATCTCGAAACAGATTCGCTGTTCCCACACATTTTTCTTCGGGAAATATCGTTTTGTACAGGACGCGGCAGGCTGTAAACGTTAGCTGTACATTCTGTCGATCGAAATGAAAAGAAAATGATATAGAAACATAGCTCTTGTAACCCAGATAACTAATCTTTAGTAAAAATGATGATAGGCACATCTGAATCTCGTGATAGCAGGCTGACTGGTAGGCTATTGGATCGTTGCATGTATCAAAATAAATCCAATTCATTAAAGTAATCATTGTAATTGTCATATTCTGTCGAAAAAATGTTTTTCGATTATACTACTTTCGATTGTTCTTCTTCTTTATTTATTAAGATTGTCATTTATATTTTGATTACAAAATAAGAGTACAACTGTATTAAATCTTCGGTGTCTTACAATTATTTAGAAAATTCTTATTTTCCATTAAAATCCGCAATTTAATTCTAACGTTTTAACCCTTAGCAGTCGAGGGGGTAACTCGGAGGTACTGTCAAAAATTGCTGCAACATTGTTTACTGATGAATCAGTTACTACACATTTAAGTGTTAAGTATATTTATTTAAGTATCAAATGAAAAAAATAATTCTATTTTAAAATGGCTCCTACTGCAAAAGGTTAATAAAAATATAGAAGAGGTTTGTATAAAGTCTCGGTTCATATAAAAATTAAATTGAAGCCCGAGGCACGCTGTACACTGTCCACTCATGGTCTCCCAGTCGAAAATTGCATTTCGTCGTGCAGCGTATAGTTTCCAGGGATGGAACTCGCAAAGTAGCTTAAGTACGATCGTTGATTATTGTCGAAGCTGAGACAAGGCGGGGATAATGGCGGGCCAATGAAAGAGTACGATTCGCAGTTGCGTCCGAAGTCCTCCACAATCTTGCCAGCAGTTCCAGTAAAGCGTCGGCAGAGTTTTTCTGAAAATCGACGCTCGTAAATTGTGTTACTCTGTGTTTTGCCGTTGTATCGTGAAGATCGGCACCCAATACTTCAGCCGGGAAATCACATGGCAATTCGATGCATAAATTCCAAGGTCAAGCGAACTTCAAGGTTCGCGGCGTGGCGGCTCGCCACCAGAAACACCCGATGCAATTGCAGACACGTGAAGTTGCGGTCAAGTTGCAATGATCTAAAGTATACCGTTCGAATGTTATCCTCAGCACCCCTCGACTTGATTCTCTGGTTTTTGTACCCTCGGAGTTGATTCTGGATTTTGTGTTTCTGTTGTTCTTGTTCTGTTGTTGTTGTTCCTAATTGGTTTTGTTCTTAATTGGCTGTTTTGGCTGTTTCATTTTGTTATTTTGCTTTGTTTTATCTGTTTTATCTTGTTCGTCCTTTTCGGTCTTCTTTTTGGTTTTTGGTGGTTGTGAGTTTTGTTTTTCTTTTTTGTGTGTGCTTCCTGAAGGCGTAACTATCTAAAGCGTCCATTTATTGTTTATACTATTGAGCTGTTTGAATGTGGGAAAATAAAAGAATATTGGCCCGAACATCTGGCCGGCGCTACTGATATGGCTTATGCCGAGGTGCAGTATTCTCCCTCGCGGAGAATCGCCAATACTAAATGTTATCCTCAGCATTAATCGTCACGCGGATACTTGGCCACGGCAAAAATCGTGTTTACAATTGTGGTGATTGACGCAAGGGTTAAGCTGCATCTAACGCAGAAGAATTGATGGTCTTTTTGATAGGCTTGGTAAAATCGACGAGACATAGAGGTTCAAATCTGGGAAGAATTTCTCTCTCTTTCCTTCTTTCACAGTTTCTCTGTGGGATCTCGGCGCACCAACGGGAAGATCGCAGTGCACTGTAGTCGGAATAGGCAACGGGCCCGCTCGATTATACGCATCCACGTTTGAAATGCAATGGAGGTGGTTGTGTATGGGTATAAGGACGAATGTATTACCGGTCGGGCTGTTCTCCATATATGATACAGTCGGCGCTCGGTGTGTTACCTTTAATGATAAAGCCGTTGTTGTACGTGCTGGCTGCTAGCGCTGCATATGTTAAACAACGATGCATTACCATATCCGTCGAGGCTCGCCGGTGTGTTCTATTCCCGATGCGAACGCATCAAACCGGCGAGAGCAACGAGCGCCGATGGATAGCTGCGTAGAACAGAGAAAGAGAGAATATGGCGAGCGAAGTGGGAGTTAAGGGCATGTAGCTCTCTGAGGCCAGGAGGAGCTCGGGTGAACGAGTAATTGAGAATCCGGCTGATCTGGAAAGCGTGGTTCGACGGGATCTCTCGGATCATCCTCTGCAACATCGTGGTAATCTGGTAAACGAGAAATAGAATGGCAGCAGGGAAATCTTCGGCACGCGTGATCGGAGGCTGCAGCTACTTATTTATGGGCATAGGCTGCCAGAGAGAGCACCAAGAGACCATCACAGTCTGATGGAGGAACTGGCTTCTAAGTCGGCACATGTATTTTCGGTAATGATAGACTCGCTCGCGGGATGAAACGACGCGTAATGAACCACGGGTGAAACTGTATACAAGTAATTTCGGACGATCATATTGGATGCTCGCTTGATAGCGAGCTGTTTGCGAGATTAAAGCTCCTACGGTGCACCGATTCTATAAAAATTTATGACCTCGGAAAACATTTCAAGTCTTAATATTAACCCTCGGTTAAAAAGAATTCTGAAGGGTAATTATTTACAAAATGATCACACGCTGATCTCACCTTTAACTATTTTAATAAGATCTCTGCAGAAATATATTTTTTTTAAATGCAATTAAGATATCAAGGTAGAGATTATTTTGACGTACATTAGTTTTCAATACATTATTATACTTTATGTAATACAATATAAATTACGTATATAAATAATTGTAGGCCAGTACACAAGCAGTTTTAAACCTGCACAGTTTTCTTAAATTTTCAAATTCTGCAAAAATATGTTCGATGCTGTACAGAGTATAATTAAGCGTTTTGGTAGATACGAAATTAACATAATAACTCATACAATACTCATAAAATACTCAAATACTCAAATAATAGTAGAGCAATTTTTAGTGACGCCTCAGAGGCGCCTTTCGACTGCCAAGGGTTAACATACTATTTTCTGAATGATTTATATGCAGAGGCGAAACTACATACTGTATGTGAGGAATAGACTGATCATTGTGCTCGTTGAAATGTATAAGAATTTGTTTGTTGTTATTTATTTTTAAGCAATTTTTTCAAAACGGCTGATTACTGTATAAGCACATTTACCCCAAAATGTTACAAGCCTGTCAGTATGTAATTAATATTTTTAACACAATAGTTAATGGGAAAGATTAAAATTTATTCTTGAAATATGTTCGTAGACAAGCATTAGACAATTTCAACTCTGTGAACAAACACATCTCGCTATGTACATAATACAAGGACTCTTGTTGTACTTTTCTATATTCTCCTTGTTGATATTTTCAAAAAAAAATATGTTTAAATAGTTACTGTTTGTTGTGTCCATAGTGAAAATTGATGGTCGGTATGAAAGGAATGTATACAAGCATTTCCTCGGTTACTTGCGTCATGTCCTTTTCAGTCCCGGATCGCGGCTACCTTTTTTCTCGCGCCTTCGTGATGCATCGGATGCACTTAACGAAGTGAGACTCGGCCGCTTTTAATTAATAGGCTGGCCGAGCGTTGATCGAACGCTTTCAAGCTACTCGCACTGTTTATCGAACAAACGAGCTTATTCAGTGCGAGAGTGCTGCACGGAAATCTTTACCATATGCTCGCCGGACGGCTCTTGTTAATGAGAGTGTTATATCTATTACAACGATGCATCATGTTCGAGAGCTGTAATTGGTTGATACAAGAAGTCGTTGCTGACGAGAACCTCTCGAGAGCCGCTCTGGATTTCCAGTTATTCCGTGGAATTCCTTAGTGGAGATCGAAACAGCAATTTTATACCAATTAATACCGTGTCTTTAATTAATAGAAATCCTAACTTGTTCACAAAAAAATATCACAAAAAATATGTTTAAAAAATATTGATAAATAAAACAGTATGAATGGCCCTAAAGATTATCAATTATAATGTTGTCGGATGGTGAAAGTTGCATAAATAAGATGATGAAAAATCTATATAAGATAATTATTATTGTTTAGGATGGTAGTAAACAAAAATGCGTTTCTCTGTAAACAAAGAGAATTTTGTCTTTATTCGTTATTTGACAACAATTATTTACAGTATTTACAACCTTACCTGCAAACAAAGAAACGACAATTATAGTCAAGTATTCTCACTTTTCTGCCTGCACTACTAATTTTGTTTATTAATTTTATTTTTGTATTTTTGTACGTTTACTCTATTGCGTAATCGTTATCTCTCTCTTCAATTCTCCTACTAATCGTTGCTCTATCTATCGATAATTGAATTAACGACGCGCGGAGCATGAGAAGCGCGGCATATTCGAACCTAAGGAAAGTATACTTTCTTTACATGTATAAAAAAAATAATGAAAAATAAAGAAGTGCTGTAATTGTCTGTATTTTCATTTTACACTGCTCGGTGACCGAGGCAGCTTCTTGGCCAATCGCGGGTTGTGGCCCACAGTGGAGGGGATATAAGTAATTTTTATCTCGATCGAAATGTTAAGATAATAGGAATTAATTTAACAGCGCAAGGTTCGATCAATTTCTACAACTCCGTATCAAGGCCATCCATTACAATCTCGCTGCCTCTCTGTATCTAATAAACATTGTCAGTGATCCTAGTTGTAAGTGTGGTTATAGCTCCGAGGACTTAGATCATGTTTTATGGCAGTGTTGTCTTTATGATTCGCAAAGAATTAAACTAGTTAATAAGTTGCGTAAAATTAAGTTTTTTCTTCCATTGAAAGCGGACATTTTCTTTGCTAAACCTAATGTTAAAGCCTGTGAATATATTTTTCAGTTTTTATGCGACTGCAATCTCCAAATCTAGAGATTATTAATTCTTTCATTGTACACTAACTGTAAGACTAATGTTTAAAAAATATACTGTTAAAGCCGAAATAAACCTATAATAGGTTTCAGTGGCTCAATAAAAAAAAAAAATTTCTACAACTCTAGCAACTGTTTGTAAGTGGAGGGGATATTCGTTTTTCGACGGTTTCCGTTTTCTTCTATCAAGGATTTACCGCATACGTAACAGAGACCCTTACTCAAGGTTCCCATTCATACCTTCACGCATGAGATTACAGCTAGAAATAAAACAGGTTACTTTTTCGAGCGGCTAGATCTCGGGAAGTAGTACTCAAAGAGCCGCAAATAGCAGGCGGAACGGAAAACTCGTTTTCCCTGGACAGTTATGCGGTATTGGCGAAAGTCGCTGGTATCAAAGCAAATCGTCGGCTGTGTTCTATTTCGGTTACCATAGCCGGCAAGCATTATTGCGACCACGCGTACACTCGCGCGGAATGATCACCAGGGATTCTTGGATCGCTCCGCTTTGAACCTTCGATCGGGATGGCGGCGGTGTGTTATTCCTCCTTGACATCTATCACGCGTTTACTACGTACCCACGCGAATCACGTGTGACAGCGAGCGAGATCCGGATGCATTGTGTCACCGGTAATCCAACGGGTGACGTCTGAATATCACCTCCCCGGAAATTTCGGGAGATTTCTGTCAAGAGCGATCCGACGTTCGCGATTTCATACTGGCCGTCTAAATCGGACCTAAAATGTCTGACTTATTTACGGAGGGGAAACAATTTGGAACAAAGCAGCGCTGCTTCCAGATGCGCAGTTCAGAATCTCTCTGTGACAGCGCAGAGAATTTTCTCTACATCCGATGAGTTTATTAAACGTAACGATCGTCTGAGGGGTTGTGCAAAAGGGATTATTATGAAGTAAGATTTTCTTAATTCTGTTATCTCTTATTTATACATATTTGTACGTATAGCAAATCAGTGTTCACGTGTTGTAATTTTTGTGCGAGAGAGAGGAAGAGAGGTGTGCTGTGTAACTGGTATGTACACTTTAAATCATTTTTACTAGAAGACATGTTTTTGTTAAATGGGTGAATATAATCTTTATCGAATTATTTAATATCATTAGACTGCGTCAATTGGAAGAAATAGAAACTAGATCGAATGTTATTGCTTCCCTTAAGGACTCTAATAAAGGAGAAATCATATGTTGACATCATCAACTTTTTAAATTTTCCAACAAATTTGAATTCCATCCACTTAATTTTCTACTACATATCATTTGATGTATTATACAGGGTGAGTCACCTAAGACAAACCACCTGAATAACTTCTACATTTTTTGAGATAAGAAGAATTGTTTCAGACAAAAGTTGTTTGCCATGGGTCCCTCAAAACTAAACAATTTTGTACATGTATACATGTAAACAACTAAACAACACCCCGTACATGTATATTTAATATATTACATATAAATATAATTACTAACTTTATCATTATACATTTATTTTAAGAAAAACTTGTTTGAAGCAATTTCAAAGAAAAAGCGAATACTTTCACTCACTAAGGAGTTAGCACACAAGTTGGTCGCACGTTCTAAAGAAAGAAGGAAGACGATTCAGATGTTAAAAGGCGCTCGGGTCAAGAAGGTTAATTAATACGATTATTGAAAGAGTGCGAATTGGCATTCCCTAGGTTCTCGGAGCGATCGATTCAGCATGCAGCGCTCGCCTAATCCGCGTTCACGCCAACAAAGGGAGTCCCAAGGGCGCGGGGCCAGTAGAAAGAATGGAAAATGCTTTCTCGCTTCGTAACGACGTCGCGGACGCGAATCATTAATCCTCCCAACGCGGTGCCGTGTACCTTGTACCTGCTCGTGATTACGACTTTTTCTCTTCGTCTATCCTCCTGCTGGTCCTCGTCGCACCCATGGCCCCATGCGCCACAGCTCCGAGCAGGGTGGTTACGAGGATGAAACACCTACGACTTTTTTCGGTTTCTATCGCCGTTGAACACGCATCAGCCATCCTCCGCTTCGACGCCGGACTAGGCCGAACACCCCATGACTTTTTACCCTTCCCCCTCTTTTCCCATTGGTCCCTGTATCTCCTTCATGGTACACGCTCTCGCCTATCCTCCAAGAAACTTTTGCAATTTCTTCCCCCCTGTCCTAACCTCGCTTTTTGCCAGAAGAGAGTAACCACGGACTCTTTTGGTTGTGCATGATCAGTCATGTGATGCTGAGAGCTACGATGGTTCATCAGATTAAGCGAACATTCTACTTTGAAGGAGAGTTTCGAAATTTAACACTAAACGTACCGAGCTGTACAAGTAACAGTTGCATGTTGCCTTGTAGAAATGATTTATTTGTAAAGATTTAACTAATTTAGACTTTACGCGGTTCTTTGTATGTATATTGAATTGTAAAATAACATATGTAGAACCGGTCATTGGGCTGGTGGTGGTTCAGTGTTAAGAAATTTCAGTGATCCTTATCGTCGTATATATTAACAGTTCTCTGAACCTCTTCTTTCAAATTTCTGAGAAATTTGACCATGAGAACATGAAAATTTTTAAGCAATGGACTCGCACAAAGTCAACAATTATCAAGATAAGTAACCGAAAATTATTTAAAAAAAACAGGATCGAACTAGTGCGCCGATAACATTAATTGTTTGGAATATTGTAAAGTGGCTTCATCGCGCTGCTAAAAATTTCTTTCTAAGTTTTACATACTTCCAGGCAGTGAATGCTCAACGAGTGCAAAGGCTCCTAGAGGCAGGCCGGCAGAACGACCGTACGGAACAATAATAATCCGATTTACGCCCACGCGCGACGATAGCGTAGCACGGAAGCCTGTCGCGCGACAACCGCACGATTCCGCGGGGATATTTGCTCGGCCAAAATTGCTCGACGGAACCGTGGATGGCCAGGGCCTCAACAAGGTGTAGATAATATCCCGGCCGGCGATCTCGAATTCTGGATTGTGCAATTAGAACCGCGGGAAGCCGTTGGCGACTGCTTAGCCGAGGGAACAGACAGAGAGGAGATCTCGGATAAAGTGGTTAGAACACACCGAAAATTAGAGGCTCCACGGCTGACCGATTCCGTAAATAGTAGTTTCGCACGAACAGGTGCCCGGGACTCCCGCTATTCATTAATATTTATCAACCGCTCCGAATCACGTATACCCACCGTGAGCGTGTTCCGACTGACCCATTTCGCTCACTATGTATTCTTCGCGACCTACCATTACATTCCACTTGACAGGATGCGAATTAAAAAGCGTCACACCACTCGTCGATTAGGTTGTCCGCTAATTCGTTACGTCTACCTAATCTCTGTATCCCTTTATGCTACGCCTCCTCTCCTTCTCTCCTAATCCTTTGGTTGTCCCCTAGCGCAGCGACGAGATATGTTCGATTAGCTTTCTAATCTAACGGTTCGAATTTAGGCTCGCCACCTGTTCCCGAGCTTGTAGTTGTAACAGGATGTTCCGAAGAACGGGTTTTCGAGCCAGCCAACGAGACGCTTGAAAATGCCTTGTGAAACTTCATATGCGCTTGATACGCTCAACAGAGTCCTCTTATCTCGTATCAAGTGTCTACACGAAGTTCTTAACGCTAGAACAACCAATGTGCCACGTATAGCTTCGCCACATCCTTCAATCTGAAATTGTGGAGGTGGACTCTCGTTTCGAGGATTGCGAGGGTGCGAGATCCCAAGTAGCATCGTACATCCGTCGGATGTCCGTTTTATGCCCAGTTTATGTCCATACGTCCGACGTCTGTTGCGTACGTCCCTAGAATGTCCGATGGACTTAAATTTCGTACATCTTTTTTCTGGGACAAATCTCGGGCATACGGACATGATTCGAATATCCCTGGGACATAAGGAAGTCCGATACGGATGTACTTTGGGCATTTATCGGACATCCGAGTGCTGCTTGGGATACGCTTTCTCATTTCTCAATAACGCAAAGGTTGGGGGTTTTCAGTAATCAAAAACGCTGGATAAACCTATTTCTATGTTTATAATGCGTAATTTGCATTTTCGGAAACAAAGCTGCGTATGTAACTATTTTCATAAAGCTACCTTCCCGCACCCTAATCAAGCGTTAATTGTCTCATATTGATTATGATTTAGCGAGAGACTAGTTGTTGCCAAGGAAGTTTGAAAACCTCACGCGTATAGCGAACCAGATACTCATCCCCCTTTTTTCTACGTAAATCAGAGAGGGATCCCTTTAGGGTTGCCTATATCCTTCCGCTAGGGTCTTCTCCTACACCGCAAGCTGCTACGTAAATGTACCTAACTGCTTTTATAGGTCGTGGATTCGCCTAACTACTTCTCACGGGTTTTCCTCCATTTTTTCCCGAGACAATTACACATGATACTCTGTACAATAAATTAATTATTAAATTCGATCAAGGTGTCACTCTGTTCATACGAATTAATCTTTAATTTATTTCGATTTAATTTCTATTTTACATTCTGTGATGCCTCGATACTCCTTTTAATCGAAAAATATAATTTCTTCAACGTACCAAAATAATACCGTGAACAATGCAATTAAGAATCGAAGTTCTCTGTTGTGCCACATCGACTGGAACGGTGCACGCGGGTGACTTTTTAGTTCATTGCGATTAAATTTCAATTCGAAATGCTATGAAACCACGGCACTCCTTTTAATTTAGCAATACATATTTCACGGTATTTTACTTTTTCGACGCATAAAATCGGCGTACGAAAATAATAACGTACAAACGATGCCATTAAAAATAGAAGTTTACTGTCGGGCCACGTTGACTCAAACGGCGCGCGAGAGTTAATTTTTAATTTTGTAGACCTTAACTTTTGATTTTAAGCGCTATAAAACCACGGTGCTCCTTTTGATCCGAAAGTAAATTTCCTCGGCCGTTTTACGCCTTGAAATTTATAGAAGTATCAAATTTATAGAAGAAAATAAAAACGCGACTAACGAATAAACGTGACAAGGCGGACGGAAAGAAAAGGCAGAAGAGTGAAAGGATATTCAGTAGCAGGGAGAAAGGGTGTCCTTGCTAAGGACGGATGAAAGGTATAAATCCACGAATTTACAACTCTCGGGACTGACGTTTATAGTTAGGGGCCAGCTGCATCTCGTTGGATCATTGATTAATATCGATTGCTCGGCAATAAGAATCTCTTTTCAGTCTGGCACCTGTTACGCGCCTCCTCCTCGGTTTGCTTCGTGGGTCCTTGTTTTTCGCTTCGCCGATCAGATTGAACCCCCAAACTGCTCCGATAATACCCTCGAGCCATTAAAACGATGTTTCTTCACGATTGTCCATTACTTGAAACATTTAACAGGCCCTTCATCCGGATCAACTTTGAATGTTCGAACTACTTTCACATAGAATTTTTCTAAAACATTGATATTTAGAACATACGACATTATGTTTAGTATTTGTTCAATCCTCTGCAGTCGCAGCTATTTTAACTCGAAAATTAAACATTTCTTTCTACCTAGAATAATTACATTCTATTATTATTATTTATTTATTGATGCCGTAAACCATGTCTGGTTTATATAGCATACATTACTATAACTATTTACAAATAATAATGAAGTATATATTGTTACACAAATTTAAATTAATAATTAACGGTAGACGTTAAATTCTAATAATCTTACATAACAATTATATTTTATGAATTATAATTATTATAATTCTTAATCTATCATAATTATTAAAATTGAATCATACGATTCAATAGAAACAAATTTAATAATGTAAACAATATTTTGAATAATGGTACAGCAATTTTTATTGATGACTCTCTGAGTGCTAAAGGTTAAAATCACAGTCAATGTCAACTAGTAAAGTTTCATTTTCATAAATTGAAACATCCACAATAAGTGTGTTTTTATAGACATCTATGTCGAATATTTCATATTAACTTATAGTACATTAATAAATTCAAGCTAGAGAAATTTCGCTGATATTATAATAAGAATAACCAGTATATGCACTTGCCCCGTTTACGAATTTACTCCACTCCATTTTTACCCTTATCCGTCCCTCATTTCACGAACTGAATCTGTCTCTCGGTGCCAAATTGACACAGTGACAGAAAACAAAAAAAATTTTTCAATGTTTTTTAGTCAAATTGGTGAGTTGACTTTTACTTAAAAAATAATAGTCACATAAAGTTTCGGGAAAATTTACCTACAAATAACAGAACAGTATAACTGAAGGGGAAAACTGTATCAAATTGACACGAGGGATGGATGAGGGTTAAACGAGTTTATACCGTACTGTCCTGGGTTTAACGATTAGATATCGAGGTGGTTTGTTAGTCAAGGGTTGCGTCGTCTAGCTATCACGTGGGTGATGTGCGAGCTGCGCGAAAAGAGCGGATACAGCAGGTGGCAGCGACAGCTGCGAATCCGTGAAAAAGGTGAGTGCCAGATTATCTCCGGCGTGATACGCCCCCGTGAAATCTTGGTTCTGAAAGGAATGTGATACAAGCCTGCGCGAGTTCCTTTTATAGTCACGTCAGACCAGAGAACAGTCGAAAGGCGTCTAACAAGGAGTGGTGTCCGAGCTGACTTTGCAACGAACACTCATCTAATCGTGGAACCAGCAATAAACGTATTGATTCTTCCGTTTGAAAAACACGGTGAACGCCGCGCCGCCGTGATGGTCTCCAGTCCCGGCGCTACGGAACTACCTGAAAATGATCGTTATAAAATTAGCGTCACTGGATATAAACTTATCAATGCTCAAATTAACTAGATTACATAGTCGTCAATTTTGCAAACGAGCGGCTCAAGAAGTAGAAGTTCATTTCAGGATTGCGAAGCGAAGGCAACATTTAAGATAAGAACTGCTCTAAGCACTCTTGGAAGTGAAAAAGTGTATTTAAATGTAAATAGAGTTTTAGATAAGAGAGAAACTCGGACAAACATCCAGTCTCAAGGTTAAGAGCTTGTTAGTCCAACTTAAATACGTCTCGGAAGGAACGAAAAGTTCAATATTAGCTCATTAACACGTCGAAATGGTCTCACGAGGGTAAACGCATCGCACGGTAAATATTTTTTCTGAAAGTCAACAATCGAAACGTGAACGTGTGCGACTATCAAGTCGAAATAAGCGTTACTCCTGAGGAGGAAAAACAGAAAATGTTTTACAACTTTTGTACCATACATATTCAGTTTCAAGAATCGTTTCCTTATAATGTAAATGTCGAACTGCGTAATCACTTAACTGCTAATTATGACAATCAGTAGTAATTTTTTTTTGGGAGCCATTCTTATGAAGTTATAAGCGAAGCAAATCTTAGTAAGTGTAGATTGACTTGCAGTGAGTGCAGACAATTTTTATTGTGCATAAAGATCCGCAGTCTAGTTGTGACAATCATTATATAAATTTATTTTTCGGAAACATTGTTATGAAAAGCGGAGCAAATGATTTTGAGATTGAACAATAAACTTCTTCAAGTTTTCCGGATAGAAATTGACGTACAACCGCGTGGCCTTGGGAACCGCAGTATTTAAGCGATCGATTACACGCATTTGACCAATTAACGCCTGAAACGAAAATCATGTCTTTGGCGCCGGCACATGTCACGCGATCTCGATGTTACACGGTCCGATGATTTCTTATTGATTCACTCAGGAAACTCGTTTGTCGCGTATCTGATCTTTCGAGTGTGCCGTGAATAATAATGCCGACGAACTTTTCCGCTTGTGTCGCCCACGAAGAGCACCGTTTGTCGCTCTGGAAAACATTCGTGTCAAGGAACATAATCGCTATTTGCTGTTGTAAAGCGTTGCGTGATCCGCGCAACTTCGAAAATCGATGCACGGTTAAAATTGTCTTCTCCGAACTCTATCGCATCGTGATACACTCCAACTTGAATCTTCGAATCAGACAGCAGGAAATCAATTTAGAACCATTGCCTTCATTTGGAATTTTTTTTATGTAATGTACATGTTAATCCTTGATTGGTATACGTACTGAAGTCTGTCATGTGAATCCCATAAAATTTCGCTACTATATTCCATAATTACAAATAACTTTTAGCCGTAAATAATATAATTAATTAATGTGATAATATAATAATTAAAGTGATAATTCGTAAACTGAGTAACCATTGTACCACTTTAGGGTTTATTTAAAATATAAATGCAAATAACAGTTTAATAAAGATTGCATCAATAATAATTTAATGATTGCACATTCTGGAATCTTTCAATCAGACAACAGGAAATAAATTTTAACCCTCGTTAAATTACGTCGGTTCGACACGAAAACCAATTTTTGCCTTTAATTGCATTTTTCCTCACTGAAATGTGTAAGTTAACACCGTCAGTTTATGTGTACTGCACGCGAGGATAATGATAGAACGATTTGTATGAGGTTCTATTTATAATACTTATTCTTGTTTTGCGGAATGATTGCACGTCTGGCAAATAAAGCGTTACAGTCAATAAACATACAGTATATACATATATAATCTGCGACAAAAGAATTGGTGAATAGCAAATTATACGGAAATGTTATTGCGTGACTGCCGCGATAACAGTGTACACAGAATTGTCCAACATGGAAGGAGAATATTTCAATTGACGGCAGTAGATAATACCGATAGCAGATTCTAGTCTTCGAATTTATGGGTTTACATCGCAAATAAATATGATCGAACTTTTGATTGAAAATGCATTCAATCCGGAGGATAAAAAGATTTCGAAATCAAAATTCGCTTATTAATGGGGATGCAGCTGATATTCGAATATACACGGATCGCCATAACTTTGTCATTCCAATGAATGTAAGCATAATATATTTTGTTCGATAGAAAACTTTTAATACACCGTGCATAAAACCCGTACGAACAAAGTAATGAAAACCTGACTGCAAAGGATCTCGGTTAACGATATTTAAACTGTTGTAATAATAATTAATAATATATATATATATATATATATATAATTATAATATAATATATAATATAAATAATATATAATATAATATATAATATAAATAATATATAATATAATATATAATAATATATGATATATTAGGTGAAGTAAAAAGTTCTGAGCCTTTTTTTGCCTTATTTCGACGATGAAATTAACTTACTTAGGATTATTCGATTTAGATCAAATATACGCCATTTTGTTCGATTACTTTTGTCCATTTTGATGGCAATTTCAGAATTCCCCGGTTGAAGAAGTCCTCGTCCCTATTGTTAAAAAACTTGACCAGCTCATTTTCACAAGCCTCTCTTGAGGGCAGTTTTGTACCATCAAGAAAATTTTGCAAGTGTTTAAAAAGATGATAATCGCTTGGTGCCAGGTCTGGACTATACGGCGGATGCGATAGCACCTCCCAGCCAAACCATATAAAATATAATAATATATGATATATATAATATACTGTATAATAATATAATTAATTTAAACTGTTGCAATAAGCTTAAACTTATTTCAAAGCTTAATTTTCTTAAACCTATTTTTCACGATGTAGCAGTAGCTAGTAGCAGATGAGAAATTGAAGGACCATCTCTCCTCGAAAACATCTATTAAATCTCTGTAAAAACATTCCAAAAGATTTTTGGTGGATGAGTCCTCCACAGAGATTTGAAAATTAGAGCCTCTTCCTTACAACGGCACCTTCAAAATTGACGTACGATTGTTTCCCAGTGTTATGAAACAAGAATGAGAACCGAGTTCGAATCAACTGTTAAAAATACCGTGTAAAGGCATAGTTGGGTGTAATTATTTGTTGACCGAAGAAGGGTTGGGGGTTGCGGAAAGGCCTGAGACGTGGCGGCTGGCGTCCAGCTCGCATTGTTGCAGTTGGAGGAGCGAAGTTTTCGGGTTGGTGTTAATTCGTCGGTTGTAGAGACCGAGAAAGGACGGCCTGGAAGCAGCGACGAAACCGTGAGAAAGGGGCGTGCGAAGGCGGGGGATGGGGAGGGGGCCGGTATAAAAGATGCTGATGGTTGGCGTACTGCCACGAGAGGAACGTAAACTGATCGTGCAATCTGCCGGTGCGCGCGGTAAGTCAACTCTAGCCACGAAGAATTTCAATCAGTAATAATATCGCCGTGCTTTCTATCTTGACTTCCCTCCCCCGCGATCGCCTGTCCTCCTCCTATCCAAAGCTCTCCCTGTGTGTTTTCCTCGTTCGGTTCACGGCGTGCTCTCGCTTCTTCTCCGCTTGCCCACGGTTCTCCTCTTCGCCGGGTCCTCATGCCGGTTACAAATGGCGTCATTATTCCTTAATAATTCGAGATATCAGTCGGCCGTACATTTATTGTCCACCGTGGACGGGCCACGGCCGAGAGTCGACGGGAGACGATAGCTCTCAACGGCCCCGACCACCGTTCATTTTTTCATTTCGCTGCAACGCGCGCGGCAACCTATTGGCGCGTATTTATTAGCGGCCCGGGAGAGCAGAGGATGCACCGAGACCGCATCCTTTGCACCTTCGTCGTTCGAGGAAAGATGACCGATTTATGCACCGTCGGACCGTGCCCCCATAGCGTCCCCCATAACGGCTCCCGTGCGCACGGTAATTGAACTTGCACGGTTTCGAAGTATCGTCGATGCCTCAAGGGGCCTGTCTCATGTAAATGGCTCCAAAAAATCAATTTCTTTTAAATTGGATTTTTTCAAAGCACAGGACCTTAACCTTTCCAATGTCTAGGGGTGTCATTGCGCCCCATACACTTTTCAAGACAAACGAGAAAAGAACATTTGTCTGTACAAGTATTTGTCAAAACTTTTTTGATTTTTAAAAGATATGTATACAATACTTTAGAAATTTGAGGTATATATAACTTTTTATTTCCGGTTTTATCAGGCTGGCGTGCATTCGCACGAGAACGATATGCGGAATAAAAATTGTCCAGGTCAATTGTACGAAACAGGGAAATAGTTTATAATCGAAAATAATACAAGCACACCACTCAATTCATCTAATATCTTTCATTAATCATTGAAAACTTGATATTCCCGTTACGAAACTGTTGCTGCAAACGCTCGGTTATGCACACACGGACTAATTCGATGAAATAACGTTCACCGATGCGGATTTCGACCGTTGGTCGGCACGTATGAATTTAGATTTCCATTGACAATACGGTTGTTTTCGTAGCGGTCCCGATAGACTGCTCCGGCTACGCCACAGCAAATGAATGCGATGCAATTTAGAATCGATTTGTACCGTGTATGTATCGCGCTTAATCCGTACGGAGCAGCCTCGCTTTAACGTTAATTAAATAGGAGAAAAACGAGTCAGCCGACCACACACGAGTCATAATCGCTTTCGCCTTGCGCACGGTCGTTTCCTGATGAACTCAAAGATTACTGGCAACGGCGCAACCCACTTGCTGCTCCTCGTGACTCTTTTCAGACTCGCCGCGCGCCGTTACGGTATAGAAAGCCGAACGTTTCGCTGCATTTTTCAGTCCGGGATGTTCTAGCAACGTACTCCTTTTTAATTAGTCGGTAATTGGGTTTTCAATATGCGTTTATACACTCCTCACCACTGGCTGTATCGAGCACTAAATATCACTGGTACTCATAGTTTTGTAAAAATAAGACTAAATTTATTTCGATTTCTGGCAATTCTTACATGGACTTGGACGAAGACATTTATAATCTTTTTAACTTCAGTAATTGAGAAATAAAAAGTGTAAAGTCGTTCGACCGGTTAATAAGTAGACTTACGGATCTTTATAGAAAATAGGAATTGTCGACATTCATTGCAAGATGCAGGAGCTATATATACATTCATATCTATCTTTAAATATTTTAATACGTTTGGAAATAATTTTAATTGTTTTTAATTTAATCCTTTGCAGTCGGAGCTATTTTAACTTGAAAATGTAACCTTTCTTCCGAGCTAGAATAACTCCAATATATATGATTTTTTTACATACAATACTTAAACGTGTAGTAATCGATTGGATACTAACATATTCGATAATGTAAACAATATTGTTAATAGTGTTAAAGCAATTTTTAGTGGTGACTCTGATTCATCCGTTTTTTTAACATGTATCTTTATGTCTCAAAATAAAAAATAATTTTATTGAATTGTAATGGAAGCGGAATGAATGAAAATTAGTTAAAAATTATCTAGAACAATAGACATGTAAAACCATCAGGTCTACGCGGAAGAGACTTACCGTTAGTAAAATATTTTTCCTCAACACCGATCTACTCGTCTGGAACAGGTAGAACAATGAAGAGAAATGAAATATTTCCCCACAGGTTCACAGGGAAGAAAATGATAAAAATATCAAGATTTAATCATTTAGTACGATGGTACATAGTAGGAAACGGTCGGCGGTTGTTTCAGGAGAGCTTTAAGCTTGGTTAGGTGTTTCCGAACAGCCTTGGTGGGCCCCGAAGAACGGGGGCCCCGCATTGTTGGTAGGTGTACCGCCTGTCGCTGGGCTCTGATTCATTGCCGCGCCTTGCAATTCATCATTCTACTTCTCGTGTCCCAGCGTCGTTCTGCCCTCTCTTCCTCCTCTGTCTTCCTCCGGTGCTCTTTCCCCTCTCTACCGTTGCTCACGCCAATGATAATCACCGGGAGGCTTCTTTTCTCGCGCGCCTACTTCGCTGCACCGAATTTTTCACGGTTACCACACTGCTGGAGTACGCAAATGGACCCTAATCACAGCTTTCTATTTCCGTGGTAATTAACGCTTTCGCAAACACCCGGACAGGAATTTCTTAACCCTCGCTCTCTGAACCGATTCGCATTTTTAACGCACGCTCGCCTGTGCTAAAATTACCCATAGCAAGGGAGATTAATCAGTATGGATTTTTATGCAAAATCAAAATTCTGTTCTATCGGCTCAGTATCTCTGTTTATTCTTTGTGTATGAACGAAGTGAAGAATGATATTCAATCCATCGTATTATTTTTCCAATCACAGATAAGCACATTTACAAGGAGATATTATCAAATCGTTCTAATCAGAACATATGTAGTACAGTTATATAATATAACATAGTAAATACATATAATCATCCCCACTCCTCTCATTTCTAAATCAGTCGAACAGTCATCATTCACTCAAAACAATGTATTTACTTTATTGATGGAAATTTTTTTGAAGAATCAATTTATTTTTCCATCACATTGATACCGTACCCGTTGCCTTAATTTAACACCCAGGGATAAGTTAACCCTTTGCACTCGGAGCTATTTTAACTCGAAAATCAAACTTTCTTCTGACCTAGAATATTTCCATTCTCTATGATTTTTTAAAAAATTGATAGATATGAAATTGATGTGATACCTCATACAATACTTAAATGTTTAGTAATTGGTTAGATACCGACATATCTGATAATGTAAACAATATTTTTAATAATAGTACAGGAATCTTTAGTGACGCCTCAGAGGCACCTCTCGAGTG
Source organism: Lasioglossum zephyrum (assembly GCA_028455615.1). Lineage (NCBI taxonomy): Eukaryota > Metazoa > Arthropoda > Insecta > Hymenoptera > Halictidae > Lasioglossum > Lasioglossum zephyrum. The sequence goes on from CM052331.1 coordinate 2,509,319, forward strand.
CTAACGGTTAAGAAAAGCAAGACACGTTTGAGATTTCAAGTACGCGTGGAAATGAGTGATGTAGATATAAACATTCTTATATCGAGAACAGGAGGGTTCTTCCATGAAATTAAATTACTATCGTCGTTACTTACCGATCCTTTGAATGTTTCCCTTAAAAGTAGAAAAGGATTTCACGAAATTTATAGCCCGGCCGAGCTATCGCAGAAGATTAAGCCGCTGAAACTTTGCAAAGGAGGATTAAAACTGCTCAAATGAATTCGCGTAATTGCAGACGAAGTTAAACGCGTCTCGAGACTCTTCTAAAAGGTCTTCCGGAATCTGAAGGATTTAGTATCGGCAAGAAAACGGTGAGGTCTAACCACGATCTATTATGCTTGCTTGTCCACCTCGTATATTTCTCTTTAGCCGGAACAGTTTTCATAATTGATTAAAGCATAACAAAGCAGAAAAACGTGTCTCGAGTCTCGCAGTTCTTACCTTTCTTTACCGATGATTCTCGAGGAGTCGACGGGCTTGGGTAAACTTTCTAGCCCGTCCGTCTCTCCGCATTAATTAATTAACGTTCTCTTAATTGAATCACTCCGCGAAACAACGCCGGATTAACCCCATCGTTCCCCGGTGGATCCTCTCAAGTGAGCCGACGACATTTCATTTGCTTTTCACTCATGGTTCCTAACCAGCTGTTTCCATTCCGAGAGAGCGTTGAGTGGATGTTCATTAAACCTGGCAGAGGTGCTGCGAGGAAACGCGGGTCGATGTAAATGGAGATTAGGTTCACAATAACATTTCAGATATTTACCGAACGACCGCCTCTCGAAGTTCGAGATTTATATACTCACCCATAACAAACACAATTCTAATATCTCATTCGTACAAAAATCTGTGAACGTTTTTAAGAAACAAACGAAGTGTCGCATAAAAATCAAGTTGCAATCGTCAAGCATTGCACAAAGTCAACGAAAGTAAAGAAAATCAGGAAAACAACAACACCATCAATAAAGTTTGACGTTTTCATTGACGTTTCATTTATATAAAAATTCTTGGTCGTTGCTGAAACACAAACGAAGGGTTGTGTTAATATTATATTAACACTAAACCTACATAAAAGTAACTGCTACTTATGAGAATGACAAGATGGATTTTATTTAGACTTTGTTCGGCTTCAATCGTAATACGTGCTCAATTAAAGATATCTATACAACCATTCCTTATGAGATCATTTTTATTATTTTAATAATTGTAAAATAAAAAATCTGGAACCGGTCATTTTGACCGGTGGTGGTTGGTTTAGTTGCAATCGTCAAGTATTGCATTAAGTCAAAGAAAGTAAAGAAAATCAGGGAAACAACAAAACCATGAATAAAGTTTAACGTTTTCATTTTACCAGTCATATGATCTAATAAACTCAATTCCAATATTTCATTTATATAAAAATTCTTGGTCGTTGCTGAAACACAAACGAAGGGTTGCGTTTATATTATATTAACCCTAAACCTACATAAAAGTAAGTGGTACTTATGAAAATGACAAGATGGATTTTATTTCGACTTTGTTCAGCTGCAATTGTAATACGTGCTCTACTAAAGATATCTATACAACCATTCCTTATGAGATCATTTTTATTATTTCAATAATTGTAAAATAAAAAATCTGGAACCGGTCATCTTGACCGGTGGTGGTTAGTTTAGTGTGAAAGATCATAAAATCGAAAGAAAGTAAGGGAAAAGTCAGAAAACCAACAACACGATGAAGGAACAGTTTCACGTTCGAATTTAACCAGCGGTTTCCGTGCGATTCGCACAAACTAAATGAATACACTATGGGGAAGCCGTGGAGGATCAGTAGCAACCTGGTATCCCGACAGCATTTTGCAATTTGTATCTATCGTTCTCCCGGCTGTCGCAGCCCCTCGAAGAATCCGCGAAAGAAAGGCGGAGAAACAAAAGCAAAAGACGGGATCGTGGCGGGAATTAGAGGAGAACTGGCACGGGAGGGATAGGGAGGACGTGGTGGAAACACAGAAGCGCGCGAGAGACATGAATTATTCGTGGCGACGGCTGTCCAGAAACCGCGGGGATCGTGTTTCCCACGATTCATAACGTGTTATCAATAATTAATCGCGTTAGCGGGACACAAAAGCGCGGGCAAAAGACAAGGCCGGGAGAAAAGGAACGGGGAACGTTTATTTCTCGATAAACGAACACGAAGACACGGGACCCTGGATCGATCCCGGGGACCGTGTATCCAGCCTCGGAGACCGCTAGCTGTCGCGCGATCCTGTTCCAGGAAAATCGGCTTCCCGTAAGTTGCAAGTAACTTCCATAAATCTCGGCCGATGACAGGTCAGTATGCGCTCCTTGTTATCCGGATCGTAGAAATAGCTGGCGCCCATTTTCCTGTTCTAACCGCGAGCTGCCTGCTAATGCCCTAACGAGATCGCGATTTTGAAACCTCTCACTTCCGGTCTTGAAACGTCGGGGCCATTCCTCTAGTTCAGTGGTCTCCAAACATGAAAGTTCTAAAGAAAAATTCAAGATAGGTAGTCTGCGGTCGTCACTTTAATATTTTTAAAAACGCCCATTCTGTAATGTGACTTTTTTATAAAATACAGAAATACAAAACGGTTAACTGGGTTTATTAAAAAATCTGTTCATGTACTTGGAGGAAATCCTGAAGAGTTTTGTCATTTATCGGAGCCAACCGAATGTCATGTGAAAATCAAAGAAATTACTGAATTACGTTCCTTAGGGTGTGAAAAATTAATAGGAAGAATTTTCTCAACACAATCAGATGGAAGCATTTTCTCAACGGAAACAGAACTGTACGAATACTGAAAAAAATATCAACATTACAATGTACACATTAATCAATCAATCTTGGTTAAAATTTTAATCGATTAATTCCCAACTCTGTCGTATGCCGATTATCTTCAACAATCGATTAAATCAGTCTTCGATTTTCCGATGATTTCATTTCTTAATCAACGATTGACGATTAAATTCATCAAGCAATTGAATCAATCGTCCATTCTTCAATTATTACTTTTTTAATCGTACACATTAATCAATCAATTTAAGGGTTAATTGGACACATTAATAATTAGGATATATATATAAAATTCATTAAAAAAATATTCCTATCTACATTATTAGCAAGAAATGTTTTTTTTAATATGCAAGCTATGGTGCGTTTAAGGGTTAAAATTTTAATCCATTATTGCCAAGTTCTGCCTACCGTTGACGTTCCCATTGTTCCAAAGCTTTGACGTCACACGCTGCATAGTATGTGTGACCGTTTGGACCAATAGTTCCCTAGGGTCGCAAATGCGTGTGAAATGAGGCGTGTCCCCTCCACTTCTTGTGAGGCACGCACAGTGTAGTCTACAAAAGCTACAGTGTAAACTGCAACAGATCCATTTCGATAAAATAATATCGCAGTACACCTAGCACGATTGCCGCAGCTAATATAGAATAACAACGATGAACGTCGTTTATATATCAGTTCACAAACGCTGCAATGTCAAGTAATGGTGACCAATTAACTTCGACAAAATAATATTGTACTACACCTCGCACGAGATTAAAATAACGGCGGTGGACGTCGTATTTCGCGTACTGGCCTATGCTCGCAGCGAGCGTTCGAGAATGTCGCGGAGACTTTTATGGACGGGATCCGAGAATTATGAAGAGATACGTATTAACTTCGGGACCCTAGGACACGGGACGTTTAACGACGCGCGGGATGTACGCGCGTAAACTGGTCAGTCAACTCTGCCAGACTGTATTACGCCCGACGTAATTACCATGAAATGTCGTGCATTTCAATTGAATGTGCCGCTATAATAGATTGTGTATCCCAGAGCGCGGTCCGCAATAATAATTATATTCTATCGCATCGGGAGAGTGGTAGTGGCGACGGGCACAGCGAAGGAATTAAAAACCGAGCACGGCGTTCGCGATTGCATCGTCTGAAAAAAAAACTGCTAGGATATATTACGCTCGCATGCGATAAGGGATCTACGCATTATGAGAGCCGACCGCGTTCCTCACTATCCAGATGAATTATCGAAATAGACGAGGCACGATTGCAATCAGACCTCCGACCACTTGCTTCGGACTCGCCTCGAACAAATTAAAATATTATCGCCCTGATACGTGGCGGTGTAGCCACGTCGGTGTTAGCGTGAAAATGAATTTCACCCCCGTATACTCCTCGGTTCCTCGATGAATACTGATCATATTCTATTCAATTTCCAAGCGAATGTTTTCAGTTTAACCTTCTCTGCAAACTATCTACTCGAAGATTCATTCATCTTTAGTCTTAGGTACAGTATAACCTCGCTCGTTGCACAAAAGGGAAGTGAAAACGCGTGCCAACATCGAGGTGGTGCGACGAAAGCGGTAACCAATCGTAGCAAGTCGTAATCGATCTTCTCGTTGCAACTGGCGAGGTTCTATAGTAAAATTATTCAGATTTCTATTATTGTTTTGTGATTGGATGTCTTGGGTTGTTATATTGGAAATGTCCGATTTTAGAATACACGTGTTGTGAACCCTTTCGATTCAGAAATTGTATTATAGTCTACAAGTTTATTATATTATGTTAGTATCTTCTCTTAACCCTTTGACGCATGATTTTTTTAATTCGGATGAAAAAATTGAAAGAAAGGTCGGGTTTTGTCTTCTATTTAAGGGAAAAATAGTAAAAAAAATTAAAACAACATTTGCAGAAAGATAAACAATTTAGAAACACGTTCTTAGTTTACTATATACCAGATTTTGATATATATACAATATACAATATATATATACAATATATATATAGGAAATAGATACTTGGTCCCCTCAGGGTTTCAAGTCCATATACCACTCTCCTCCTTCTCTTTCCAATTTCACCTATCGCCTAATTGCAACCAATTCCAGCGGGACCTACTGTTTTTGAGGTGGGTTTCGAACCACCTCAATATTTATATATATATATACAATATATATTTGACCGTATCAGATATGATACACTATGCAGCGAAGGGTTAAAAATCTTTTTTTTGCACAAACGAAATTGTTAGTGTACGTTATTAGAATGAGTT
>CM052331.1:2514507-2557445 GCA_028455615.1 Lasioglossum zephyrum
GGTGACGATTCTGTTCCTGTTGAAGGATCTATTAAAAAGTCCTGAATCATGAACATAGACTTTCAAAATTTATGGAATAATCACCGGTCGATGATGTGTTAAGATACGAAGCTGATTTTCTCTGTGCACGTCATGACAATGTCCTTTAAAGATTAAACTTGTGATTTCGGCGCAAGGTTCGATCATTAAAAACAACAGCAAGATTGCAAATTTTTAATGATCGAACTTTGTTTTTAATGATCGAACCTTGCACCGAAATCACAAATTTAATCTTTATTAAAATTTCAATGGAGAAAAACTTTCATTTATAATGTCCTTTAAAATTTGCAAACTATTTCCATCTGTCTTATTGATTTATCTCAGTCGCTACTGTTATCTTTGATAATTTTACATTTTTCCCAAAGACTCATTTCGTCGGAACAAGACGTAAGGGGCAGGCGGGTTCGCAGAAACAGTGCGCGAAACGAAAGGTAAAGTGCGTCGATCGAATCGATCCGGGCGAAACGATAAAATTCCAGTACACTCGCGTCGCCGAGAAATTCGCGGGCGCACGGTATAAAATTATAAATATACATGGCACCGGGTCCTCGGAGCGCTCGCGCGCAAGTGCGTGTAAACGTTAACACACACGCACTCAGTCAGCACCCAGCTCAGTGTAATCGCCGATGATTGCCCTTTATTACAGCAACGGTCAATGCACGGCCCGGAATCCGGTCCACTCGGCCCGCTCGCAACAGACGATGGATTCGTCGGTCCATGAAGATACACCGCCGCGGTGAACCACGAAAGCCTGCTGGTCTACTCGTTGCGTACGAGTGCGCATCGTGTACCCCGAATGCACTCGTTGCATCCGATGCGAAATCCGCGGCGACCAATTATCCTTCAAGTCGCGCCACCTCAGTAACATTCAATTCCACCCTTCGACTAAGGGTGCGTTGGTATTAGCTTGTCGCGTAACTTCTTCTCGTACAGAAACAGCGCGACTATGCTTCGTTAATGTTTCATCGCTTATTATTAATTTATTATTAATTTTTTGCACTCTATAAGGTACACATGTTTTCGCCAAAATCACAAGTCTCAGCGGCATTTTACAAAGCGTTAACCAAAGTTGTACGTAATGTTTAAATTGACATTGTTAATTTTATCTGAAGAACATGGAGAAATCAAAACTAACATTAACATAGCAAGTACTGTGGTGAGATGGCAAGAAGTTCCCGAGGCAAGACTTGTGTTCCCACTCTACTTTCTATGATGTTATTCCCCACTCTTTTGCCCCACTATAATCATGGACGTGTTCCGTCTCTGTCGGCTATATGTCCGGCAGAACTCCCTCTATTAAAAACCAGTACGTACTTTTTTACAGGAAAAATGTAAATTAATATGAATTTATTTTTGCAGCGCAAGGTTCGATCACTTTCTACAATAATTTTAGCAAAGTTTGAAGCATACCCAAACGTGTCGATTCGGTGGAATCTTATTGCTCGAGGCCACGTTTTGCTATTCAAATATTCAAATGTAAATTGTTTGAACTCTTTTTATAAGCACCCTTTTCTTCTTCGACCCCAATAAGCTGAAGCGTTAATTTTTTTTATTCGTTATCTACATGGACTACTCAAACATGCTAAAGAAAAATCATCTGCCACAACTTGCACCTGACTGAGTTAGATCGGGCACTTCCCCACTGTGCATCGTATGCTTCCTCAAAAACTTGTTTGTGAATTCACGTTCATTGAAAAGTTTCATGACAACCGACATGCGACCTGACATGGAGGGATGAAAACTTAACGATTCATTAAAGATTCCATGCGCAGACAGCGTAGAACGATCCGGGATCGAATAAATACGTCTAGACCCTTTCATCCGAAAGGTCAATGGATCCCCGCAGAGCTTTTCTGGTCGCATCATTTATGCATCGAGTATCGCGTGCACCCTGTAATTACCCCGAATAACGTAATACCAGACGAGTGTAAACACTAGCGTGCGCGCGCAGGCGCGGCCGCGTTCTATGTGTTCGCAATTAGGGAAATAAAATATACGGATCGTTAATTACACTGGTGTGTACACGCCTTACCCGTTGGACGATCCATCGAATGGCGGTTCTGTCACCGCCTCTCGCACAGGATCGTCAATTTTCGGTGTGTTGCTGATACGCTTTTACCGTGCCGCGCGTTGCACCGCACCAGCCGATATTAAATGTTTGCAGGCAATTTCGACGTAAACGGCACCCGCGATCCCGTTTTCCAGTTATTACGGCCGTCCGGAGGCTGACGCGGCCTTTGCCGAGGGTATCCACGTGGCGAGCACGTCGATCGTTATTAAAATTGTTTCTCCTGCGCCTTCGAGAACCAACCTGAACCTCTCTGACCCAGAGACAAGCCGAAAATTACCGGACCTCCCCCCGCACAGTGGAACGAGCAAGCGGAATAACCGAACACAGTGATGATCGTTTGCGTTGTTTTCGATTTTCTGGAACAAATTGTTTCAGACAGAGCCATACTACTTTAAAGAGATCGTTCGGACATGGAGAATCTTCTTGCAATATTATTTCTGATGTGATTTCAGCATCATCTATATTTTTAAAAAAATAGAACACCCTAAACCCTCTGGCAAGTAGCTCTTTATGGAAAATAAAAAAAATCGTCTACCTGAATTTCAACAAACTGGAGTGAAATAGAAAATTATTTATAAAAATTATATTATAAAAATATATGTTTAACCCCTTGTCTTACAATATCGTGTCAGACTCATGACGAAGATTCTGAGCAGAGTATATAATATATAATATGTTATTAATTTCCTTTAATTCGAAATAAAATTCTACTTCCGTTTTGTTAATGATTAGCTATTGGTGAACATATAGGCGTACTATAAATGTAAAGTTTCTCCTTGTTTAGGAAATTAAGAATTACAAAAAACGTTTTAATCGCTGAAATCGTAAAATAAATCGTAGGGCAAGAGGTTAAATTCTTCTAATGATTTAACTGATTTAAATTACACTTACTCATTTTTGTCGTAAATGCATGAAATCAGCTGTCGATTTATAGGGTACTCTAAGGCAACACGTCGAAAATGTGGAATAAGTTTTTTTCATTTGATGCCTCGCTTTGAAAAAAGTCGAGCTTGAAAATTCGGTGAGATTGAGATAAGATAATCGTTCAACGATGGTGTAGATCGTGATCAATGTACGAACGATTAACAGTTATTATTTCCCCATCTGCGGGCAGATCCACGTCGGCATCGATTTCAATCACTTTCCGATATTTAATGAGGATTTTTTAACCGTGCCGGGTCACGCAACGGACTGTCTCGGTTCGCATACTTCCACCGTGATCTTCCAAAAGGATCGTTTTCGTTTTTACTGAACAGTGATCACGCGAATACGTTTACGTGAATCAAGGGTTATACTCGTATGCGGTGGACTCGGCTTTGGTTTGAGTAGTGATCAAGATAGGAATCATTCTAGTGAGATGTACCGATTGCTTTAACACTAAATCTACCGGCCATCAAAAGTGTGTATTGAATTATAAAGATATCAAGATTGAATTTATTTAGGAAAGGAAGGGATTTGGTGTAATGGGGAAATTGTAGTAGGAATAGGAACAATGAAACAGGAATAGTTGGTTTGGAACTATCAGAGTCAGGCCCCCCGGAACTCTCGTGACTTCCCGGTGGTCCACCCCAGTCGTCCCAGAGGGACTGACATTTTTGGTAGCTCTACGCTATTTATACAGTCCTACATTAGTGGACCGCACTGCGAACTCCGCAGAGAACGCAGGTGTCTACTGAGGTTACACCTCAAACAACTCTAAACTTCACGCCGTAGACCAAACACGTTGTCTGTATAATTAATCGCGAACTATTATGTACACGAGAGGATCTAATATTAATTAGAAAGATGAACTTACACTAGAGGATAATAAGGAAGCTGAAATGAAAGAAGAAAATTGCTCAGCACATTCCTCGAGCACGTTACCACGCGGTTGCCTCGAAAATGGCCGTCATGTATTGGCATCGAAGAGCCCTCCTGCTTCACGTAAATTTAGCAATGGGAATCCGCGTATCAGAACGAATCGCTCGAATCTAAAGGAAGAGCAGCAGGACGGAGGATGGGCAAAATTATGGGAACGATATCACGGTCGTTGCACGAAAACGGCCTGGAAACTTGCCAGACGGCCCATCTGCGTGCACGTTGCACTTGTTGACGGAGACACCGTGGAACGCCGCGATTCCGGGTACGAATCTGCGGCGCATCCTCGATTTCCACGAGATGCGTGCTGGCTTTTGATGGTATTCGAGGACGAGTAACCGAAATTCCGTGTCAAAGCACGCGGCGCGCTACTAATATCTCGCTTTCGGAGTCCTCAATCGCTCAAATCAGATATATTACGGAAAATGACAAATGACAGTGGGCTCACTGATATTCCAAGTCGGCTTGAGCTGCTCCGGAAACCACCATCGGAAGTGTAGAACTTTAAACATGATTGCTCGAGGTTTGCAGTAGGCACTCCATTTTTTTCGATAACAAAATGTAAAGTATTAGCTACACTTAAAAATCCGAGCTTCTGTTTCAAAGGAAAATTATTGTAGTCCTTCGGTAAATTTATGTAAGAAAACTATTGGAGTCATTGAAAACCGAGCTTCACGTAATTATTGTTCATGATTTGGACTAGGTATTCAATTTTTTTGGTGACGAAATGCAACATTGTTCTCGTTCGACGTGTACTTGAAGATAAATCCGAGCTTCTGTTTTAAAGGAAAATTATTCTACTCCTTGGGTAAATTTATGTAAGAAAAATATTGGAGCCATTGAAAATTGTACTTCGCGTAATTATTGTTCATGGTTTGGACTAGGTATTCAATTTTTTTGGTGACAAATCGCAGTGTCGTTTTTATATGACGTATACCGGAAGTGATCTCTGCACTTAAAAATCTGTGCCTCGTTGTGAAAGGAAACTGAAGTAACATGTGTTCCCGTAAACATTGTAGTTTATTCAGAGCATTTAACGTTCTTCGACATTCTTCGACAGCCGAGACTTTTTGACTGGAATTTCGCCGAGTTTCATGACACTTAATCGGTCGAGGTACTCGAGAGACGACGACGTGAGGTTGCAATAATTATTTTTCCGTGCAGCTAATATCTTGGGAGCACGTCCGCCTCGAAATGGAGAAGGGGCGTGTGGTCATCGATATCGCGTCGAAAAAAGGATAATCGCGATCGCTTTATCGGTCGGTCGATATTAACAAGCGAGAATCTCGGAGGAGCAGCAGCAGCTTTGGCAATGAAAGATGGGAACAAGGGTTTCTGGAGGCTGTGGAAGCGGGAAAGGAAGGGTGTAAGATGGAAAGAACCGAGGAACGTATTGCTGAAAGCGAGGAGAGCACGGACGCAGGCATGCCTGGGTCCGCCTTGCTACTCTCCAGAGCGCTGCGCGCTGGTTCAACGACACGCCTCGCCTTCTTTGTAGTAAACAACCTGGCGTAGACTTGTTCGTTGCCTTCTAGCGCGAGTATAGTGGTTCTCAGTCGATTTTCGGTCCGCCATCTCTTAATTAGTTCCACCGGCCGTTTCTTAATCAATCGGTGAACCTATTATTTCTATATACATTCCTAACCGGTGGCAAAACTATCGAAAGAATGGAAAATTCCGTTGGAGAGAAAGGGCATTAAAACCGCGCCACGTCCACCGATAATATTTCACATGGCGTGCACGGCGTAAAACGCCTGACATAATACGTAAAGTATGAACCCTAATGGATAAAGGATTTGTTTGACCCGGGTTTCACCAAGATCATACATCACCTTCAACTTACGGCCGCATAATACTAATTTCTGAGTAATTAACCGTACGAAAAGCAGCAGATAAGCCCCGGTTGGTTCACTTTTAATAAATTATTGACGTATCTTTAGAAAGTAACGGAGCAATCTAAGTACACGTTTTGTTCATTATAGCATATACTGCGCGAAGAATGATGTACAAGGCGATCATAAACCTTCTTAGCGCACCCTTCGACCGAGTATTATAGCCAGGAAAATTGGTATTATTAGACCGTGCTGCATAAGCCACCCGACTTCTAATCCGAGCTTCTCATCTTTACGAAAAATCAAATTAACATTGTTCTTGCGCCGTGTTCGTTGTCGTTTGGAGAACGGTGTTTTATGCAACAGAAAAATCTTTCATCGAGTGAGTCACGTTTTATTCTCGGAAACTAGGCAAGCATTTTAATTAACAGAAAGATACACAAACCACGCGCTGCATCGTGTATAATTAAAGAGGGAAAAGAGAAACATGGCCGCGCCTGTTCTCGCCATCGATCATTTCGCAGCCACCTAACAGGACAACTATTTCTATGGCGTGTTTACTATAATGAGGCCGGGCGATCGTGCAACGAACCCGCGGGCTTAGAGGACACAACCAGCCCAGGCCTTCCTTTCTTATGACCAAATTACAAGGGAGGAGGTATTAAGGAGGTCCACGCTCATGGTTTCGCCAGTTACATTCACGAGCCGTGTAGTTTAAATCGGTCCTCGTCCCGTGGGAATTGCGGTGTACGCGACACTTTTTCTTTCCCTCCTAACCTCTTCCACCTTCTCTCCTCCCTCTTCCCTTTATTTTTCTCAGCATTGTGACTCGGTCGCCGACGCAATCGCAGCGATTCTCAAGTTCGCCTGCGCGATATCCCCGAAGACACGTCACGTCGCTGCCTCGTCGCTCGAACCAACGGATACACTCAAAATTCATCTTTTCATTTCAATTTTCCAACCGCCCTATCGTTACAATAATTCATTTCGATAATTTTTTGCGAGAGAACTGCCAAATCTATCAAGATCGAACTTTGCAAGATTTTTCTTCATTGTTTGAACTAGTCACACCATTTTTATTGCAATGAATCGCTGCGCCATTTTCGTGCAAAGTACCATTCAAGTTTCCATTTTCAAAAACGAAGTTACGAATCCTTGGTAAAATTAATTCCGATAATTTTTTGCGAGAGGAAATGCTCCTCGTTGTTTTCACTAGGTACTCCATTTTTCTTGTTATCAATCGCCGTGCCATTTTCGCGTGACGTACACCGGAAGTAATTTGGATATCCATGCTTCGAATTTCAAAAACAAAGTATTTAAACCATTGAAAATTAAATATATGATAAATATTGTTCATGGTTTGCAAATAGGCACTCAATTTTTTTCGACGACGAAATGCAGTTTCGTTTTCGCCTGCACATAAAAATTAACCACGGAACCATTTATTATTTCACTTATCATTTTCGTAAGCTTAACAATGAATTTTCGTATAAATTTAACTTATGTTCCTGTAGTGATCACAGTTATGGGGTTAATAATATTCACTATTGACGTTAAATAATATTTTGTGTATCTGTAGAGGCGGATGAAGCCAACGCGGGGCCTGTAACAAACGTAACCAGGAGGCCCTGGGCTTTGTATGCTAATAAAATAGAACACAACTTTTACAAACGAAAGGGGCCCCCAGATACGCGGGGCCCGTAGCATTTGTTACTTCTACTATATGGCTAATCCAACCTTGTGTATCCGATAAGTTTTTGCACGTTAACCCCTACGATTTACGTTCCAACATCCTGGGTCCAAAACATAATATTTACATTTGTCCCGACCGATATACTATGGTCCAGGCCCGTGATAATCAGTTTTGTGTCTCACACGTAGTTGTAGGTTAAAGTGTCGATAGTTTGAATGAATTTGGAATCGCATAAGTGGCCTAAAGAGACACCGGATAGAGATAAATAATTTCGAAGATGTACGTCGAAAGGTACAGAGACGGAATATATGATTCCAAGTATACACCACGAATCGTAAATGGCATTCGTGCTCCTATGAAGCACGGCGGACAATATCCGTAACATCTGTTACTCAAGTGTCGAGTTAATGCCGGCTTGTGTTGCAAAGGCAAAGAACATTGTATTTCAGCAACATTGCAAAGACGGTAGGGTCTGAACAACTGATGACACGTATGATATCGGGTATTCGCGGTGGATTGCAAATACCTACTGTGCCTGCTGTGTGTCAAGTACGAGCAACTTGTGTATCGAGTCAGATCAATTGAGTTGTACCGTGGAGCTCGTAATGCACAGCATGGGAGTTCTGTTTCGAAAATGTTACTGGAACACTCGAAACATCCAGATGAATGGCTCGGTTCGCGATATAATTATCCTCTTCATTCTGCCTCCGATGACATACTTACGTATTAATCAACTCTCGTACGCTCTTGAAAAATAATCAAAACATTTGTAACAATATTTCACCCATTTTTTTCTGTACACTTTCACCGTTAGCACTCGAATGTAGATTCAGAATCGCCACTACAACTTGCTGTATCATTATCTATTATCTATACATAATAATAATAATGAATTATAGAAAATTAAATATTATTTTAAGTTTATATTAAATTTTCATATAAAAAAATTATATATTGATTTTTTATAAAAAATTTTATATTGAATAATAATAAAAAATATTATTGAAACACAACATAATAATAATATAATTTTATTATCTATTATTTATACTATTTATATAAATAAAAATTAAATGCAGGACCGATTTGGCTAGTTTCTCTTTTTAAATGTTCGTGATAGTCCGAATGAGGTTTCAGGGAAAGACAAATGGAAAATTCGGGAAAAACTAAAAGTGCTTTTTGCATGATACAACTTCTCTCTACTTCAAAAATGTTAATTATCTCACGACCCAAGACATTCATGAGTATATTTTCTTACACTTTCCAGAGTGTTCGTAACACGTTCGAAGCAGAAGTATATTGATTAAATGAAAATTGATTAGTGCCGATTGAAAGAAGCCTGTAATTTTTCTGGAGCGGTGTTTCAGCAATTTTGGAACTGTTTTGCGAGCCAGGAGTGCTGGAAGATCCCCAATCTAGCGATCGCACTAAATTCCGCGAGGGAAAAAGTACATAAAATGAGCGGCGCGCACGATTCCTGATAAACCTCGTAAATCGCAACTGTCGTGTATAGTTGCTTAAAAACACGCATCTGCAGCATCTGTTCCTTAAGTACCCGGTCGTGCTTACCCCATAATGCAACGCGAAGACAACGTATAATTACACAATACCACGTTGCTAGGCGCGCTCGCGCTCACTGCCAACAGATAAAAGGCTTTGCGAACGGTATGCGGAGCTAGCCCCGTCGCCGATACACAATCTGCAACAAAGTCAAGATCTTTCTGTACTACCCCTTCATTTACTCGGAATACTTTCTACGAACGTTCCATTTGCCTAACTATTGGTTACCCAGCGAGATGCCGCCACCATATGTGTCATCAGACTCGTCTGGCTTCGTGAAAAAAAAAAGAGCCCGGTCCCCGGTTAGGCTCTCGCGGATAGTCATCGTTCTCGCCAGAGGGACAGGTTTAGCGGTTAGACCAGGATAATCGAGAACCGATCGTGCTCAATCGGTTTATCATTGAAACCAATCAACATCCACTTTATTTAGCCGATATGGAAGTTGATAAGGCGATCTCCGATAGGAGGGGCCCCGGCTAGAACCTGCATAGGTGGAAGGGAAGCTATACATCACGCTGAAGGCAGAAGAGAACCGTAATGACTAAATTGCGAACTTCCAGTGCGCCTGCACTTTCATGCCTGTGTCTTGATTCGGGTTGACATTTTAGCGCGGAAGCGACGCCGAGCTGAGCCTAGCCGGCAATCATCAAAACAAGCCAGGTGGACGTTCGCAAAACAAACTCGAAAAAATCATTAACCCTTTGTTTGAGGTCTATGTTGTGGAATCGTTGCAACTCTCTGGCGAAGTTGAGCCTGGAGCGGATACTCGTTCATTTAGATTAGGTTGCAACTATGTATATTGAGAATCTTTGCGCAAAATAAAATTTGTCTGAATTATCCGAAGTAGGAAATAAATATTTGTCTGTATAGTATTCGTCTGTATCGTTTAACACTCAAGGATTAGGTCGGCATTCAATAAAATAATTGTAATATAATTTCTCCAATATTCTTGTGTTCCGTAGAACTTCTATTTAATCGACCATTATTCAATGATTAACATTTTGTCTTGCATAATTTTTGTATTATCCCTTAACACCACAGAAATTTCTCTAACTACTGTAAAATTGCTTCAGAATATTGATTACATTAATTAAATATGTTGGTGTCTAATCAAGATTACCATACATTCAAATATTGTATGGGGTTCTATATGAATTTCATATCTACAAAATGAAAAAGATCATATAGAATAATGATAAAATCATTATATTTCAATACATCATACTGTCTTCCAACCTGTATAAGATGCTTCCTATGTGGTCCAGATATTAAAGGTCTGTTAATCATTTTCGATTTTATTAAGCGTTGTGCACTAAAAATCTAATTTCATTGAATCAATTTTTTTTCAATAAAAAATTACTGTTAAGTTAAGCTAAGCTAAAGGACGCATTAAGCCATTATGTTATACGCTAATGGAATTCATGTATTGAATATTCTATATAAACCACATCTGGTTTAAAACATTAAATAAATAAATACATCATACTTAAAGATTATATTTCTAATTTTGGAAAGTATGAATTTTGCACAATGAGCGAAAAAATCAATGAGTCTGAGGAAAATGTATTTTACACTTCAAATGATGATAGTGAGAATTCAACAGTTCCAGAAATAAAATTATTTAGTAAAGGAAAAGGATTAAAATACTAATTGGGCAGTTCATAAGTCACAGTCCAATATATTGAATGTGACTTCACGTTTATTGCCGTGCCGGAAACCGTGCAAAAACAGTCTAGTTTAAGAACAGCTCTCGATGCAACGCGTGAAGTGGAAATTGCACCGGTATGGAGATCAGTAGTCTTTTTTGCTGATTTCCGAAAAGACGATACTCAGTATTTTTCAAAATATTCCAATGTCTTGCATATCAATACAGCTTTTACGATATTATGTAATAAGCTGGGCCTAGTATTAATAACATTAACGGCGATGACGTCCCCATTCGCGATCGTGTTCCCGTTACACCAGCATCCCGTTCGTGTCAGCAAAAATCCCGAATGGACATGTCGTCGGGTTAATTGCGGTTCTCTATTTAGATCGTTATATTCAGTAATGCGTTTAGTTAATGCGAAAGCTCTAGATTATACTTCACCAGCGAAGATTATGGCCATTAATAAGGCCGGGGTGATCGGAGCAATTTTAAAACACGAATTTATCGCCGGCCATTTAATGGGGGACGAACAGTGTACTTTCTTCATTTTAATCAATGAAGAGTGGATCGAACACTTTATTAACGGGATAGAGAGAGAAGAAGAAGAAGAAAACGTTCTTGGAAAAAGTCAAGGATCGTGTAACTTCTCATCTCGGAAGAATTCCGGATCGATAACCGAAAAACTGTAGTACAAATAATTTCATTTTCACTTCATTACTATACAGTAAACACCTTTTTTCGAGAATATATCGTCCGTTGAATCGCATGTGTTATCGGCCTCGTGCAATTTCGAACCTAAACGAAGATCGGGATGTAACGAGCGGACCACTTACAGAACCAGCCGCAGCAAAATTGGGCGGCAGAATCCTTAATCGCGCCGTTGTATCTCTCGAACTACACTTCAAAGTAATCTTCTTTGCACGCAACTTTCGAAGATCGTTTCGAAGTATTCCCGCACGCAAACTGTCAGGACCTGGAACATGACCTGGTACTGGCATGTCTGCCTCGCTATCTTTCAGTGTAATTTTCTGTGTATACCTTTTGATCATTCGTGGTTAGGTAGAGTTTAAATTTTAATCAGGTCTTGAAGCCGCCCGAGGCGGTCTCTTCGGTACTTCGCGTTTTTCTGCAACAAAGAATGCAGCTGCAGAATAATGCTCTTACAGTTTCCGACGCGTATGTAACGCTGCCGTAGTGGGAGGAACAAGGGTGAAAGAGATTTGGTCGATTCTTTAGCGAGAAATATTTAAAGAGACTCGTTCCCGCTTTCGTAATTATTAGACTGTGTGAGATAAAAGTTTTTTTTACCTAAATTTCAACAAACTCAACTAAAACATTTCCTTTCGTAATAGGTTTAACAAAGTGAAAATAATGTAACAATATTTTTAAATTCTTCTGAGTCTAGTAATTTTGAGTGTTCAATTTTTGTCATCACCAAATATCAATTTCATTTATAAACGTGAAAAAGAATTATTTAAAAAATTCCAATTTCAAGTTAATTATAAAAATTGCGTGGAATAAACCTAGTAAAACGGGTTATTAAAATTGTAATATTAATAATAAGCTTATTAATTAGCCTGGAATTTTTAAAAAGTTTCAACTTTAATCCTAATCGAGGAGCATGTCGATCTTTCCAGGAGATAGTGTCCTATTAAGAGCGAACGAGAGTTAACGCGTTTTAAATGAGAAACGTCGTTCGTAATGGAAGAAATTCGCGAAAGGGGGATTCTTTGATGCCGAAGAATTTTTGCGACGCTCGTGTGTCGGTGTCTTGTGAATTCTTTAAAGGAAAACGAGCAACGCGTAGAGCAAGCGGCTGGAAAGCAACCCGCGGCGTAATTTCGCTAGTCGATCACGCGAACTTAATTAGAATTTATGAAGAGGAGCACGCTAGCTGGATAGAGCCGCGCGGCGCGCCTGTATAAACACAACGATATCATTTATGCAGAGACGCGACGTACCGCGGGGCGCAATTAATATAAATGATGGATTATTGCTCGGCTCTCTCGACAATACCGGATGCGTGCGCGTATGGCGCCGTGCAGATGATGCTTGTGTATACGCGGCCACCGTCGAATACGACTATTTAGCCCGGTACAATCTCCCTAAAAATTGCAGCCCCGGCCGGGCGACCTCGTCGACGAACGCGTTAAATATGCACGGTCGGAGTTTGCCAAATTTTTGAAAGAGACACCATTTTTCCTGGGAAAAGCCTGGCAGCCCGCTTTTCTACCGGCCAGCCTCGAGTATCGATTGTTTGTGATCCCGACTCCGCGCCGCGTCGAGAGCGAGTCGCGACTCGAATTTATTATGCATTTATCACACAAACGTCCGACTAATTTTCTAAAATGGATCCGAACTGGAAAATTGGCTCGCAACAAAGTAAGCGGCTGAATGACTGGCTGATGGATTTATAATAAGCATTGTTTGCCCAGCTGGAGCAATGTTTGGTCAAATGTTTCATCATGATCGTGGGCAGGAACCCTCCAAGATGAAACAAGAAATTATTTGTCAATTTTCCTATGGCAAAAATATTTTTTAAAAATAATTCTACCTTGAGATGAAAGAAAACTGACTAGATAGTGTACTAATTATTGTTTGAAGATGTACGAAAATTCATAGTTTCAGAGATTCGGAAGGTTGGAGTATTTTGTACATAAATTGCTAATCTGGGAAACGATTACCTAAACTCTTCCTGATTTCGCGTTTACTATGTTATATCATATTTAATATTGAAATCAGAATTATCATGATTTCGTAAATGAAACTTTAGGTCCCAGTTTTATGCAAAAGTCCTCCAAGATGAATCAAGAATTTGTTTATTATTGTCACTATTGAAAATTAATTATTAGATTGAGAATAAATGTAGGATTACACTTGCTGGATAAAAAGAGAAGAAAAACGAAATCGATCAGATGAATATTCGTAAGTACATTCGACCATATAATTCTTAGCAGTCAAGGGGTGACTCAGATAAACAACTAAAAATTGTTGTACCATTATACACAATATTATGACTACACATTTAATTATAAAAAGAAAAAAATCATATACAATGAAATTATTCCAAGTCGAAAGAAATGTTTAAATTATAATAGCTCCGACTGCAAAGTTTGCTTAATTATTTGGAGAGAATTATCTGGACAGAAATTCGAAAGTTCGGAGACTTGTATTTCATAAAAGAATTTAATGCCAGCGAAATGATGACTTGAACCTTCCCCAATTTCGCGTGTTCCACGCCACGCTACATTTAATTTCGCACAAAGTCTTTCGTTTCGCCGGTGCAACGGAGTTTCATTTCAATTGTTTCGAAATTCGCGGAGTGAAACGGGCCATTAGCTAAGCGTTGTGTACGATATGAAACGTGGAAGATCGATCTTCGCGTGATTCGCAGTGGCGTTCCGCCCACCTTCGTATCACGCGGCTCGCATAAACGGAGGAAACAGCCATGCAATCGACGCGGAATCGCCGCGCGGCAAAAAGAAGGCACCGTCGTATTTGCGATAATCTGCACTTTGCTTTACAGGAGAAAGTTCAGATTGTCGGTCAGGGGCAAAATCGCGGAGAAAAATGCTGGTCCGAGGCGTGAGAGCTCTCCCCAGCCACCCCCGCGGCTTATTATCTTTCCGCATCCGCACCTGGCTGCGAAACCTTTTATCGGCGCGGATTCCCGTATCGAGTCCGCCCACAACGAGCTGGAAAAATATTCCAGCGATACGCGACGCTAGAAATTTCCCCGTGAATATTACTCGAAATGACAAATCACATTTTATCGCGCGCATTACAGAATTACGTAACAAGCTACGAATGAAACGTTAAAGAGCGTCATTGAAAATTACCCAATCTCGATACTCAATGCATCGAGTACACGCGGGGCCGGGATCCCGCAGCCGGCATCAAACACCAATTGAAATCAGCGCGATTTACTGTGCACACGGTTCGGCTCGCGATTTCGCGCGAACGTGCGCCACGCGAAAGAAGGGGTTGCAATTTCTCGCGTCTGGACCGCCGTAAAAATTCGACGGTCTCGGGACCCTTTAATTATTCTCTAGCTACACTCCGGTCACAAAAATCATTGTTACATCGCCAGGCGAAATTAACCCTTACACAGTGAATCGGAATAATATTCTGATACTGTTAAAAGAACGATCATTTATTTAATATTGGCCTACGTGACTTAGATTTTGTTCTAAAAGTAAAAAAAAATATTGAAACTTTTTTATGTGGGCCTATATTGAAAATTTAAAAGATACGTTTCGAAGGTCTGTGTTAATCAGAGATATACTGAAAATGTCGACATTTCAAATTTTTATTCATCCCTATTTCCCTTGTAAAAGCATTCAACAAATTTTTCGTCAACGAATCTTCTAGAGATTTGAATCTAGGAGCCTCCCTTTTACAGTGACACCTTAAAAATAATTGATGTAAGATTTTTTGCACTGTCTTATAGAACGAAAATGATCAACTATTATTTAAATGGATGGATAATAAAATTATGACGCTTTAAAAATGAGATAAAAATTATTACCATTTTATTTCAACGAAACCATCACGGTTTAAATGGCGACAATTTCTCGAGACTGGATATTTAAATACTTTTTGGATCCACCGTATATACGTACATCATTTCTCTTTACTTGAAAATCGTGTGAAAGGAAGGGTGTACGGTATTCGCGTGCGAGGTTCGGGTAACGTCTTATAATTTTGTCGCTGATTGTATCAGGGCTGGGAGCACACTTTTAATACTACAATCGGATATTGGAAGGTCGCGCAAGCCGGAAAACAAAGGCAGGGGCCGCTTTAAAAATGGTCGGGGCAGAGCTCGTGGTGGCTCCTTTCATCCGCCACATGTCGGGGCAGGACAGTAGTGCTGTGCAGCCGGCGCCCTCGTCTGTCTCGTTCCACGAGATACAGAACAATGCGCCGGGGCCATTTCGACAATCCCGTGACGCGGTCGTCGCGAGATAGAATCGGGGAAAAATTTTTGCTAAGGGGGTCGTGGGGAAGGGGGTTTGTGGCACAACGGAGGCCACGAGAAAAAAATCTGCTGGTCGCTCGCAACACGAGGCCTTCCACTCTTCCTCTCTCTCTCGCTCTCTCTCTTTCTCTTACTTCTTCCCTCGACGAGCCTGGAATAGTGGGAGGAGGAAGCCACCCCTTTTGTACAGTGAGAAAGAGGGTGTGCCGCGTACACGTACGCGCCCTTGATAGCCGGAGAGATTGAAAATAATAACGGTCGCAAAAAGCGCACCGGTGGAGGAAAAAAAAACTGCCCCGTACGTTTTAATCCGTGGAACTCTCGCGACCGTGATATGCAGATTTCACGAGGCTACCTTCTCCTCGTCTCATCCCGACGGCCCCTCGCCAACCTTTCTTTTTTTTCCGTTTCGCATCCCCTTTCTACCCCCGTGGGTCCGCGGTTTTTTTCGTACGGCCCTGCAACGCGATCGCTTTAGTCCCGCCACTAAATCAATCGAGCGTTTATCCGGGATCCGACAGTCAAATGGTAATATCGGTGAATAATCTCGGAGAGCCCGTGTGCTGATCTCACGGATGCGTTTCGGTAATTTGTATGTACCGCGAATGCACGCGCGCACGCACTCTCGTGCATCGCTTCGGCGCAGCCCGCTTTACGGCTGCGAACAATGATGTTCATTGATTAACGTTCTTCGATTCAGCGACGTTCCTACTGAACGGCCACCTGCAACTGCTTTTGGCTGTTTGGAAAATGGGCTAAGCTGCCCAGAAACCTATCCCCGAAATCACAATGAGTTTAGTTGATACGACCGACAGTTTTCTTTGTACTTTCTTATTTGTAATTCTTCTGAAAAGAATTATCGAACCAGCAAAATTATAAATTCTGAATTTAACGATTATTAAAATTGTACATTTATCTTTTTAACATTTATATTTATTATAGATACACATGTATCTTTGTCATATATTCATATACATATTATATATTTTTTTGCTTATTTAAGTAATATTTAAGTAAGTCATATATTTCTTGTTTCGAGATATGAATATCTCGATATTTCCTCTGAAGACGATAAAAGGTATCAACACTAAATGAATTCTATATAACGTTGAAATAACAAGCAATATCTAACGGTTCGTTTTTGACAATATCGTAAAAATTACATTGAATTGATTTAGTTTAAAATAATGTGATGCGAAATAACTGATAAACACATTTTTTCATTCATTTTGACTGAAACCACTTTCATAATTATTGGCAAGTATATTTATTAAGATGCACTTTATGGTAAAAAGTTTAATACGATGTTTCTATAAACGCGTTCTTCTTATTTTCAAATGCCAATACAAACATTATACTAGTGTTAATTTTTCTGATATAATGAGGCTGTGGATTTGTATGCAAAATGTAAAATCAGAAAGAGAGAAAAATCGTATGTGTCTTGATAGATAAGCAAATTGAATTTCCTAATCCTCTTGAAATAATAAGTCCAAAGATAAATACGTTTATGAATCTACCAATATTATGGTGAAACCTAATGCAAAATTAATTTCCAAGAAGTAAGATTCATTCCAAGAGTTTGTTGGAATTTTTTCGTTTGAACAGCGACGATAGGGTTGTTGGAGATATGATGTAGAATGACTAGCAAAACTTTCTAAAACATTTTTGAAAAGTTGCATTTCGATCATCAAACATATGTGATCGGCAGTGCAGCATTGTCTCTTTGATTGACATTTTCCGCAGACTTCGATGTCAAAGACCTAGCAGATCTCTTGTTCGCTGTGCCACCTGTCTTCGACCTTTTCGAAGAAGTTTTCATTGTTAGTGGATCGAAAATAGCATACTTCCTAAGTTGACTTCCGCTCCTGTCGAATAACAGTCTGCTACACTTTGTCTGTCGCAACTTGGATTTCACTTGTCAGCGACTTTTATAACGATTCTGATAGTTATTTAACGCAATGTATACTGATGTGTGACTACCTGAACGTCCGAAACTCCTTGAATAAGCTATGGACGATAGAGTTTAGAAAATGTATATATATGTATAATTGCCAGTTTCTGTCCTCTGTAACGATAAAGTAATTTGGTACACAGGTAGCCGTTAGCCCAAAAGGGTGCACGAATGTTATGATCTTGGAAATCCTACAGGATCAAGTGTTCAAATTAAATTAGTGTTATTTACCTTCCAATGTCCTCTGTAAGGGTTAAAAATTTCGTAACACAAAAAGGTGTACAAATATGTTTTAAATATTATTAAAATTTTAAATATTATTAAGGGTGTACAAATATTAAATATTTATTATTTTACGTGGCTTCGACTCTTTTGTTTAAATACGTTTTTACCCCGGAAGTTTTTCAGGATTAATTGCTAAAATTAAATTAGTGTTATTCTACAGGATTAAGTGCTAAAAATATATTATTGGTTTACCTCCAGAAATAAGCGAGCGGTTGATTTTTCAAAAGGAATTACGCTAGTTATTAAATAATAGCCAGTGGATAAAGTATTAAATTTTATACTCTCGATGTAGCTGAGAGATTCCTTGGTTCTCCAAGAACGTTATTCACTGTTCCCGTTAAAAAATTCGACTCTGCGGAAACGACGAAAGTATCGAGAAATGTTTTCGCCCGAGGTAATCCGGGGAACCGGTATTCCGTGCGAGCAACGAGAGGAGCCTCTCCGTTCTGATTTAATAACGAGCCAGAGATCGCCGGTGTTAAAATATCATTTGCGATCCGTCGCTTCTTGATCCTCTCTGTTTTCGCCGAGGTCCTCGATCTCGGCTACGAAATCCGCTGGATCAATGCGGCTTGCTCTTCGATACACGAGAAAAATACTTCAATATACGAAGTACAGTAATGTCTCGATACATATGAAATCTTCTGGACTGAAATGTCACTTATGAACTACTCTAGTTTATTATTGTTAGGTCTAATTTTTAATCATTTTTGTATGAAATCGTTACTGACATATTTGTGACATTTTTCTTGATTGAAATGGCACCAAAGCTATACCACAATTTCAATATTATTTGATTAATTCCCGATGGAGTTGAGCCTCGATTATCCAAAATAATCATTGGAATATGAGTATTTCGATAATAGAACAGTAATCTAGTTAAGGCTTTCGATTAAATCTATATTAATTTATGCAACAAATCGTATTCAATGTAATTACTTTGTTTCGATAATTGTAACGACAATAATAATAATAATAATCAACTATGTAACTGTAAAAGAAAAAGTACGGCAAGGGGTTAATACCCGATAGATTTAGTGTTAATAAAAATGAATGAACTAGAGATTCTGATAACGTTCATCAAGCTCGTCAAAGTCACTAATTTCAACAACAACCCAACTTATCTTCTCTGCATAAAAGTTTGCATCGAGTTATTCACAGTAGACGTAGTAGCATAGAATCTGGAAACTGCAATGATTTAGAAGAAGCTGCCGCTCGGCGATTCGAATTGGTTCGGATAATAGAGATTCCAATGTGCTGGAGTAAAACGTCAGTTCTAACGAGCAAACCGAGGTCGAAGGAGGCTGATGGTTTCATCGCATTAGCAGACGTCGGTCCTCGTGAAAGCTGTCATTGTGCTGGCCCATCTCGGCCGATGCGGGTCCTACGCACATCCGTGCATCGCGTTGCGTCGCCAGCGCAGCGATCGTGTGCATGCGAATGCATATGCAGCTAGGCTGCTAGGCTCTCCTTCGTGAGGCGCGCGTTTTTTTCACGTTCACAGCTGTCCGGCCCGTCCTTTTCATCCCGCTCAAACAATAACAACCATTGTCTGTTTGCTTATATAAACCCCCAGATCACAGCTCGAATTAAATTCTCCTTCCGTGGCGTACAGTAGCTTAAATAACGTGTGCACTCCGGCCTGACAGAGTCGAGGAACCTGGGGAGAAACTGATGCTGCGCGAGAAGAATTATAAAAACCATAAAAAAAGATATTTGACAGCGTTTTTCTCTCGACCCTTATGTATATGCAACTGGATACACGTTCACTGCATTTCTTCCAACAATCCTTTAATGTTTATTCTTTAATAAACTTTAAAAATAAACATTTCTGCAAAAATTTTATATGCTGAAGCTTTAAAATGGTTTATACCTTTTTCGTTGCCCATGAAAGGAATTTTAAATATAATATAAATGTATATTTTTTACATATTAAATATAATATAAATGTATAATTTTAAATGGTAATAACTAGACTGTGGATCATTAAATGTAATAAAAAATTTCAATTGTAGAATGAACAGAGGTTATATATGGTGTATTATTTTTGGGTTTTTCGAATGTCTACAGTTTTGTATTTCGCCTGTTCATTCTTGTCATTATGCAGAAAATCAGCAGTCTAGTAATGACGTGGCTTCTAGAAGTCAGAATCGAAAAAATTTTATCGTATTACAGGCTGTATGTTTTCGAAACGTTTTACTACGCCTCGTTTCAGAAAATATAGAATTCTGTGAACGCATACAATCCGCAGTCTATTAACGACTATACTTCGCCTGAAGGAAGCTTTAATTTTCTCTTTAATGACGACCTCTTCCTACACGAGACCGTTTGTTGTTTTATGATAAAAATTGCTTGTGGCTATAGAAGAATTCATTAAACTGCTCTTAATTAGTGTTTAAACTGTGTGGTAGGTAAATTGATAGTATTTATTTATTTTATTAATTAGTTTTACTAATTGTTTATAAAATGGAGCTAATGGACAAAGGTCAATAAAGATAATAATGAATTTCAAATTATAGATAAATTCGCGAGGGAAGGTCTACGAATTAATTTGTACATCTAGTGCAATACAGGTTTTGTTTTTTTGTGTTATGTGATAATTATCGTAGAATTTGTTTAGGAATGCATTAGCAAGTGGATAAAGAGTGATAGAGATTATTTTCGATAGTAAAATACATTTTGATCGTAAGAATGACTAGCAAATTATAAATAAATTCTTTTCTTGCAAATTATAAATATATCTAATGCAATACAGTTTTTGATGTGGTGTGCTATGTTACAATTATCGTAGAATTCGTTTAGGAATGGATTAGAGGTAAATGTAAATCATCAATAACGATTGGAGAACGGTGTCGTCGCTGTCTTATCGTGTTTCATAAAGCATTTCGGGAAAATAGGGCCACCAGGCCTTGTTCTTCCAGCGATATATGCAGTGAGACGTCCGGTTTATTAAGATAAACGATTCTCCGCACGGCGCGATAAAAAAAATGAGTCGCAGGAGGTCGAAAAGGGCAGAGGAAGGGCGCCTTCGCAATATTTCGAACGAACTAGCGCCATCCGGTTGTTAATCCACTCGCTGGAAACCCGATGTTTTCGTCGCGTTCGCCAATGGGTCGTTGCTCGCCGTCAGTGGCTCTCATTTTGCCAGTTTCAAACCATTTCGTCGATCCATCAATCCGAAAATTTAAACTCATGTTCTCGTCAACAATTATCCTACAAATTTATTAATAATTTCCTGTTTTTCTCCACGCGACAAATTACGACTGACACTAACGATATCGAGCACAAAATGCGACTGGTATAGATACGATATTTTATAAAATTGGTTCAAGATTGAACTTATTTAGGTGCCGTAATTTTTGTAATAATATGTACTTGAATAAAGAACTTTATTTAATAATTCCTAATAGCAGCATTTCTGAAGGGCACTGTTGGATTAGTTACATCTTATTAAAACTATAAGAGAAGAAATTATTTCTTATTCAACTTCTGTTTTTTTTTTCTACAGTCGATATAGAACATTTTTATTTTTCATAAAAATCTGCAGTCTCTTTGTAACAATTATGAAACTACTTCACAATTTGGTACGGTGTTCAATAAAATCAGTTAAACTTCATAGTTTCAGAATTTTAATTTTAATGCTTAAAACCTAAACTAATCATCCAGCTCAGCAAATTTTAATGGAAAAAATTGAATATGGCATAAAATATCATGAGGAACAGACGAGGGTTAAATAAATGTTGGTATAAAAATAATATACCATAGTGGAAGCCTTAATAGTTCGTTTAGGGTTGGAATGACTGAACGAATGAAAAGAAAAATAGAATGAGGGTTAAATTGTCACGAAGGACAGACGAGGGCTAGACGATTATTAATATAAAAATGATAAGGGATGAGAAAATTACTTTATAAGTATTCAGTACAACAAATTTTAATGAAAAAAATTTACTTCTGGTTAAATTGACATGAGAAACGGACGTCAGATAAATAATTGTTGAAGCTCTAACAGTTTGTTTATCGGTTGGCCCAATGGCTGTACGAATTTATAATTATTTAGGGTAGTACAGAATAATCACGGATAACAAGAATAAAAACTTAAAGGATACTAGAATGAGGGTTTAATTGGGACAAAGGACAGACGAGGGCTAAACGATTATTAATATAAAAATGATAAGCAATGAAAAAATTATGCGGACATGATAAAAAAGGGGGGACACGCGGAAAAAACATGTTGAGGACAGACGACGAGTGTCGCCGGCCAAGGAGGTAAGGTGGATGATGGCTGATAGCAGAGTCATTAGAAGGTTGCCCAGGGCCTACAAGTACTCGGATGCGGCCCTGCTTTACGATTACCCGGTTTTTTAAGGTGCACTTGCTCGCCGGTTGCTTTCTAATTGCGCCAAACCGATCAGCGATTTCTTGCGAGTCGCATTCGTACATCCGCGCAGATCGCGATCCCTTAATGACAGTTTATGAGCGTAATGTGCATACAGGAAGATTCATGGGCGGTTGGCTGCTCCGAGCGAATTTGAGAGCGGCCGCCGCGATATGCACACGATGCAGTACGATGCACGTGGCTCAAGAGCGAGGCGGGCCGGGTCCTGCCTGACGTAATTTGTCCCGCGCGCAAAAATTCGAGTTACGAGCGAGCGAGAAAGGAGAGGGCCCGAGAAAGAGGGCCCTTCTGTAACGAGACGCCTCTAATGAATGCTACCCCGGTTTTTGTTCGGCCCATGGTCCCTCGCACGCTCGCATTTTTACGGGTCCCATGGACGCACGCGATTTCTCGGTAAAACTGCATCGCGCGATGTTCGCGGCTCGATCGAGGACATCGGAAGCTTCTGCGAAAATTCCCAGCGGCCCTACGTGTTCCCCGTTGCAACTAGATCTGCAATGCGTTGCAGTAAGTTGCCTATTGCAAGACCTATTTCATTAATAAATGAAAATTTTTCTCGATCGAAATTGTAATAAAGATTAAATTTGTGATTTCGGCGCAAATTAATTTAACTCAACGTTTCGATCCCTGTGTGGATCTTTTTCAAGAGCTACATTTCTGCGTCTGAAAAAATTAATACTTAATAAAATTAGAAACAAAAAGAGGATTTGCAACACAGCTGTGGAAAAACATATAAGAACCAAAAATAAAAAACACTTACTTACTGTTGCAAAATAATTAGAAAAAGAATATAATATAATGAGATGTAATGGATATCATCCATCTACCATCCTATTTCATTAAGAAGCTATAGACTGCAGATCTTTATGCAAAATAGAAATGTCATTTTTATTATAACCGCTTAAAATCAGCAGCTGATTGATGATCAATCGAATATGATCGATCGATCTAATAGCTTCGAGTGCAAGTCAATACTGATTATTTTATTTTCATCTCAATTTCTATTCCTCTTTATAACTTGAACCTTTGCGAAATAAAACAGACTTTTAATAGACTTTTAATTGAATGGTAAGCTTATTGTTAAAAAGATTTTATCATTTTACAATATGAATGTGTAAGTGGAATTTGAAGGAATAGAACATTAAAAGAATTTAAGCGTATCAACATGTATTATTTTCAACATATTAAAATTATCTTGCAATTGACAGTCTTATTTCGCACGAAGATCCGTAATTATAGTAATCTATTAGTTACCAGGAACTACCACGAGTACCCGAAGCAATCCTTATCGCATAATTACCGGGTTTTTCATCGTTCGTTGGGAGCGTTTTCCACGCAATCATCGATCGCTGAAAAAAAATACCGCGGCTCGACGATATTAATTAATTAGCAAGTGTAATGATCGCGACGGGTTTCGATAAAAAGAATCTCGTGTATGGGAA
This sequence comes from Lasioglossum zephyrum, assembly GCA_028455615.1. NCBI lineage: Eukaryota > Metazoa > Arthropoda > Insecta > Hymenoptera > Halictidae > Lasioglossum > Lasioglossum zephyrum. The sequence continues at coordinate 2,538,260 of CM052331.1, forward strand.
TGCGGGGTCCATGTTGGAGCGTGTGCGCGCGCGGAAGATTGGATCGACGTTTTAATGACTGGAATACATCGGGCGAGGAAACTCGCGCGCTCCGGCTCGACAAACAATTTGATTTGCATAAAACATTCCTATCGACCCTAGCCCAGCCCGCCGCTTTCGGACCATGACAATCGTAAAAATGACGAAAATTCACTTCGACAATTTTGAACCGTGTAATTCGGCATACTAAGTTGAATATGTCATTGTACCTCTATGGTACATGCAACGTCTCCTTCGAATCTTTTTTTTATATTAGAAAATCTCATGAGATTTATTTCAACATAATTACAAAAAAACGAAATACACCATATACAAAACAGAATATAATAATTACAAAATAGAATGTGGTTATTAGAGATACACAAATATTTTAAAAGAGATATATAATTAGTTGGAACAGTATAGACAAAACTTATACTTTAAGACCACAGCTCTTAAAAAATGATTTTGATCAAATCATCTTTGATCAAACGAGCACGGTCAATCCAATGATCCTTAAATTGTGTCTTGTGCCAATCTATAAGCATGCTTATAAGTTCGTACAGTGTGAGTAGTAGACTGGAAGAATAGTAAATCATTCACAATATACATATAATAGACTTCGGATGTTTATGCAAACTAAAAATTGTTTTAATTCATTGTTTTTTATTATATTTGTTTTAATGAGTTGAAAAGTTTATTTGGCTTGTCATAAATGCATAAGAACCGCAAACTAATAATAAGCGAAACGTACAATTTGTTTGGACGCTTGGCTTGGACTACTTTTACGATCACTAGCGCATATAGAACAGGAAACTGCGAGCATGTTAAGGATATTAGAAAATCGTCAGGAAAATACCGAAAGATAAAGAAATCGATGCAAGGGTTGCTGCATTAGTTATACCTTCCGCTAGACGTCAAGCTAGATTGCTAATACGAGACTTGAGCGAGTACAGCAGTAAATTTCGTTTAATGAATTGTTCCTTATATGGCACGGTAGATCTAAATGGGCTAATTCCTATTTAGAATGACGAGTTATTTATAGCGATCTCGGTGGTTTTGATTTGTTGTGGGTCTCTAAAGAAATAGTTTGAAACAAAGAGTAAGCATCAGGATCGCGAGTGGCGTAGCCACGTTGTATGTAGAAGATTTCTGATCCAGATAGGCGCAAAGGGAATTGCGCAATGAATGGTTCATAAACGGGTTACCGGCTGGTCTCGGTCGATGTCGGACGACATACGACAAACGACAGGACCCCAGGCGGCAGCAACAGCAGCGATTCTCCTTGCTGAAGGGTTCTCGTCCACGGATCTCGGAGCCGAGCCACCCTTGAGCACGACTCGCTCCTCTCTACGTAGACCCCTTGTCTCATGGCGTCTATGTTTCACGTAGGCAGTCCGGGCCCCTTTAAGCATATAAATTATTAGAGCCGTTTCAAGGGCCACTTGGAATCCGCTATTGTTGCCAGTCGTATATATACTTACATGCCCGTAGGAGAAACGTCCGTATACCACGTCCTAAAGGTCGATCTACACTGTACGGCAGGGACCGGCACGTTTCGTCAACGACACCGACCGACAAATATTTTTTCTTTTTTATTTTATATTTATTTAACTTTCAACTCTTTGCTAAGGCTATTTCGCGACGGGACCTATAGTTTATTAAGGTGGGTTCCGAGCCACCTTGGCCACCACAGTATTACATGGCACATGGAATATTTTTTTCTCGCCAAAAATGTTTTGCCGGTTCGTACCGATGCGTGTTGATGCTACGCTATTTTGGCAGAGTGAATCTTAGGCTGTATAAATTTATATTTATATTTACAAAACATATTATCATCTTGTCGAAGCAAATAAAATTCTACTTACAGTAATTAAGATATACGGCATTGATTTAGTATAAATATAAACTGTTTCTCCATTTGCTGAAACTTTAAAATAGCAACGCAACGGTTAACCTTTATATATATAAATAATTATTTATATAATTTATATATAAACTCCTTCGTTCGAATGAAACTTTTGCCGAATGCATTATTAACACAGATCTACAAAATGTATATACATTCATAAATATATGATTTATAAATATATACATTTATAAATACATTTATAATATATTTTAAATATATATAAATATATATACATTTTTTCAGCTTTCTGTACAGGCCCACATGAAAAAGGTGTGAGCAACAACTTTTAGTATTTTCGATACGCTCCGGCACGAACCGGCAAAGCATTCTTTGCGAGAATATTGGTCTGTGCCGTTTCGTCCCGTTGACGGAACATGCCTTTGCATTGCATCCTTGCAAAATGCATGTTTCAAAATTTTTCGTGCCGTATAGTGTAGATCGACCTTAAGACGGAGAGAACTAATTCGAGGAACCCACTCGAGAGCACACTCGACGACCCTGCAAGCCTCGGCGCCCAAGAGGGCTGTATTTCGTCATCTCACGGCCTTCAGGACGTCAGCCTCGCTGCCTAATTCCTAGTTAAGATTCTAGGCTTCGCACAGTGATCCAGACAGCCGATCTAACAGTTCGTTTGGTATAACATGACTTGTCTCATTTCGGTATTTAATGCATCTACATTACTTTCGAAATGTCTAGCAGTATCGAATATGTCGATACACGAGTCGATAAAAATGAACATTTTCTGAATGGGATTCTCGATTGACAAAATTACTAATTTTCTTTTGCCGATCCTGCCGAATCGATTTAATATTTCTGAAAAATTGTTTTTCAATGAAGAGCATTGTTTTACCTTTTGTCATTTATTAAATAAGTCATTCTTAATGGACTAATGAAAGTTGCCGAAGTTATTTCCCTTTGACATGGGAGTGTTTTTTGAGTTCTAAATTAGATAACGAGGGTACATGCACATAAATCGACAATGAGTATAAATATTTCTGGAATTGTCACTTTAATCATTTCTGCAAATGTGACATTCATTTTCAATAAATTGTATGGAGACATCTTTTATATCATCCCAACTGAAGAAGATAGTTGATTGCCATTAGGTAGTTTTGTTTCTTATGGCAGAGATTTTAGGATGCAGTTCCAAAGAGGTGCGTAGGAGCCGCAATGGCGGCCAACAACGGCGTGGCACTCTCACGAAGCACACGCCGCAATCATAATTAATTACAAAGAAGACAGGCGTAATAATAGATTCGGCCCGCTGACAGACCTTTGACGCAGAAAATCTACGCATAAGGAAAGCTCACCGTTGGTGGTATTTCTCCAGCGGAGGATCTAGAATTACCTGAGGATCGCTGCTCGGGAGACAGTGAAAAAGGGTCGGGAGCATGGTGGCTTTTAGAGATGGAGAACTATGTCTATGCTGTGGCAAGATCATTCATTTTGTCTAACATATGACGTAGCGAACTGCTTTACTGTCTAACCAATTTTTCACCATTTTTATTCTTTTCCTGGCGCAATTCTCAGATATCAAACATGGTAGAGGAAGTTGATCAAATATGGAATAGTATAACATAAAATAATTGTTTGATTATGAGTGGTTCAAGAATTTGTTGGAACACATTCGGCAGCAGATTTTATAACGAGAATTTTATTTAATAAGAATAAAATAATTCTTTACTTTCTTCAATATTAAAAATTGTTCATACGTTGGAATAACAAGTGAACAGTATACGACTTAACAATGAGTACCTGTAAATATTATTTTGTTTCGATTAATTAATTAAAATTAGAATTTAATTAAATAAAAAACGATATGGTATTCCATGTTTGTTCATTTTCCTCGAATATATTATGACCCTTCAGCGATAACGATGCTGACTGCACACTTTAATTATACGACATCGCATACTTAATTATATAATCTAGCGAATAACATCGACCATTCGTTTCAACTTGCTCGGACGGCGACGGCCGCCATATTTCGGTGCTAATTCAATAAAACGCTGCCGACAAAATGGGATTGCATATTTCCTGAGATGATGTCTTGGCTGTTGCATCCGTGACACTTCCGCGGACGTTAAAAATATACTTAACGACGCATAAAGTTCTGAACCTTTTAGGCCGCCGGTCGTATCTGTTAATTCCCGACCACGGCCAGGAATTAATTTATAAATACCGACGTAGTCTTCGTCTAGATTTTATGGTAAGCCGCTAAGTGGTTTAATTAACTCGGAACGAGGTGAACGTACCGCGCGTGGCCTCTCATCGGTCTTACGCGATTACGCTGATAACCTGCGACAAGCCATTGTTACTATCAGAAAATCCAGTTCGAACAATATACGTATTTCCTGCGACCCTTTCACGCTGCGAACAAAACTTCCCCCGAACAATTGGATGAAGACTAATAATTAAACACCGGCTATCCTCGAATTATTCAGGAATTTAAATAACCTGGTAATAAATTGCGTCAACCTCTTAACTCCACAGGTTTTTAAATTTCATTTTTATGACCTCTAACAAAGAAGAATTCTTTTTCGTAGAAGAAATTCTAATTGTAAGTCTCGTATAACACGTACAGGGTGGGTCACCACATCTTACCACTTCGATTTACGTAACTATTATTATTCCTAGTCCTGATGTTAAAAGTTTTTTGTCGAGAGTAAGTATTTACGAATATTGTGATATCACATTAGAACCCCTTGAACATCTCTTTAAAAAATTATTTCTTCACAAATGTAAGTGAATAAACACTTTCTAGTAGAGAACATCAAAATGGATTAAGTGGTGCAATTAAAAATATATACTATTCCATTTTAAAAAAATGAATGACCTTCATCTCTTTCCTCTACGTACCCACCTAAAAAAAACTATTAACGTCAGAATGCGGTGATATGTGGTGGCCCACCCTATATATGAGTTGTCTCTACTGTTTAAAGAATATTCTCAGTGTGATATTGTTGCAGGTAGCTCATCAACATTATTAGAAAATAACGAAACCAGATCTATCGCCTGAAAGTAAAATTGTCACGGTTGTCTACATAATGTTATTTAAAAAAGAAATTGATTTATATTTAATTTCTGTCTCTCTCGCAGTCGACTCAGAAAATTCTTCAGGAAGGCAATACTTAAAGTTTGTCCGTCGTTCCACATAATGACACGGCATCATTCCTCGATCTCCTCAATTAGTAAAAGACTTATGAGCCATTTTTTCCGCCCGAAAACCAAGGCGTTTCGGTTCGGAACGATCGACGACGCGAGATCTGCCTCGTCTAACCTTGAAAGGAGCACGATCGCGTACCTCCAGGCTCAATTTACATTTCGTCAACGCCGGCTGTCGTTAGGCAGATGCGAGCGCAAATTGGATGCTCGGTGTCCCCCTTTTTTTTACTGATCACCTGCTTCCTACGTGCAATTACGACCGATTTCATCGGACTTTGAAAAGTGTCGCTCGATCACGAAGATCCTACTTGCACGTCGGGCGTGTAACGCTTGCGAATAATCCACGGATTCCCGGTATCGATCTCGGCCTCACTCGGAATCGTCGTCGCAGCCATTTATCAATATGATCTTATACCGACTGGATCTGGTGCGCCCGCGGCGATGGACAGTGCATGTTGCGCTGCAGTTTTCATCGGGAAGTTCTCACAAGTTTCTTTTCGTTTTGGTCCGGACTCGACGAAGGCCGAGTGATTAATAAATTGACGCGTTTACAGGCTAATTTTGCGGTTTATAAAATTTGTCCCTCGAAACAAAAAAAAATTGGAACAGGTGAAATAATGCTCGGAAATGTGGTTCGAAATTTTCTGCGTAAATTGATCGATAGCAATCTGTTGGCTTGGCTCGATTCTTTTTTAAAAATATTTATTTGGAATTAATCTACAATGTAATTTATACACTAAGGCCATTTTTATAACTGATAAGCCATTTTTACACTGACCTCGTAGCATAAATAGTTTCAGCCATGATTGAACTCGTAAAGCAGAATATGGTAGAAATGTTCATTGTTATTCACTTCTATTTCTTATTTCGCGACGTTTCGGGCGAATAAAATATTTTTCGTTTTTAATGTTCGAGTGAAACATGTACCAACTACGAATTCATAATAAAATTTGGCGTTCTAAATTCTGACTGTTATTTCACTTTGAGACAGACAACAGATCCAATTCACCTCTCAGCCTCAACCCTTGGATATACAAGAATAAAGTAAAGACACCAATCGCTGTCATTCATAAGTAAGTAGTCGTGTTTAATCAGCGTGACAATTGTTCAGTCATGGGGAAATATCGGAAGAAGAAAACAAGAGCTATCGAATGACGTGCAGCACGTGCTGATCTGCAAGTTTTCCGAACTACACAAAATGCAAAATAGAGAACCTGTCGACTATGACCTGATGGCCCCGAACCAACATTTAAATATATCGATCGATAACGTTGATTGATGGTAAGGGAGCTCATAGAGGAGTACAGTTGTTAACGTCACATTCGAACGGCTTGAAAGCGTGAGCGCAGGAAGCTCCGTTGAACGGAAAGTGTCCTTGTTAGCGAAGCAATCGTTTATTGAATCATTGTAATTAGAGGTCATTGAATTTCATGAGGGGCAGCGTCGACATTTTGTCGGAAAGCCCGGCCGACGTCGTTTCAGAATCTGACAGGATTCACGCTACCCGGAAACTCTAATATTATCGTGCACCCCGTGCAATTTGATATGGGGTACCGGACAACATGGCGGTTACCGTAATTACACTCTGGTCGCATACGTGATAATGCCTGCCTGTAACAAGACGTGGAAATGTTTCTTTTCCTCTCGAATATATATGTATACATTTACGTATAAGTAAATTAATTATTATTATAAGTAAAGTAATTATTATTATTCGTGGCGAAGAATGTTTATATAAAGTTATATCAAGTAAAATAAATAAACGGTCGCCACATTGTTCATTTTCTGTGAATAAAATCATTACAATAGTATTAAGAGAGTCGTGATTTCATAGCAACACTAATGATTTTTCGATATTAATAGGTTAATACTTTTTCGTAGAGAATATAAAGCGTCATAATTGGTACAGGAAAAACATACGGTCTCCTCTAAAAAAAAATACTGATAACCAAAGTTTGCATTTCTCGAAACCATCGAGGCGGTAATATCTGGTAAGCTGCCCTGTATATCAATCGCCTATCAACAAACCTCTTTTTCACTGTTTCAACTTTTCCGGGTTTTCCGCCTCGCTTAAATTAAACTTAAATAATAAACTTCTTACCGCTGGACATGCGTGCTGGCGTTTCCTGATCGTAAGGCTCCGCACACAGGCGCGGCGGTCTCTTGGAATAGTAAATCATGGTTTATCGACTGTGGCAAGGCTTCTTCATCGTAAATAATATTATACGGTAATATATGGATCCCCGTGTAAACACCAGCAATTATTACCAAAGCGAACGTCGAGCTGTCTGCTGCGCAGCATCCATTTCGGTTGACAGATTCAAAAAGGGTTGGAAAAACAAACTGAATTTTTTACTGCTCACAGTACCCCTCAACAGGTTCACTGCCACGTCGGCTACATACTGATGGCTCTATTCCTTGACCAGCCTTCAAAATTAAACTGCATTCTGCAGGAAATTTTGGGGTGCATAGGAGTCAAAACAATCTTGATGTTAAATTATGAACTTCTAACCTTTTTTTTTTTTTAGGGTGTGGAGGAAACGGACGAGTCCGAACAACCTCCACATCCAAGGACATCGGAACTTCACCGAGTCCTTTCTCTCCCATCTTAGTCGACTATTCCTCCCCTCGACCCGCTACCCGCATACGGAGGGAGAGGGAAATAGTTAGATCCACGACCTGTTCTTATTATGAACTTCTAACCTAGATCTACTTATTATAATTATTACCGTGGTATTAAATCTTACAATAACGTTCCAGCAGTTTCGACCCAATAAAATTGGCATTTTTGCTTATTGTGCGACGCGAAAACCCCCTTAACCTCTTAACTTCGGGCATAGTCCGTGTACAATGATTGGACCAAACGTAAATATTATGGGCATAGTTCGTGTACGATGATCGAGCCAAATGTAAATATTATGGGCATAGCCCGTAGTACGGGCGTATTACACAAGTCGTGCGAATGGCAGAAGGCTGCGCGAACTTGTTTACGTTCCGGCCCAAAATTCTCGAACGTAAATCGTAGGTTAAGGGGTTAACCCGTTCGTCCGAGGACCGTTGGCATAAAACAGGAAATCTGCGCGAGTCTGGCAGCCGATTCGAAGGAAATATGAAAAGCCGCGAATCCGTTCGGTCGTTCCATAAATTCCGATGGCTCGTTTGTCCCCGGGGACTAAACGCGATAGCCAATAGTCGAGGGTGGCCATCGCGCGCGTCGCGTCGTCGCAACGCAGTCCTCTTTGCGCCGGCCACGCTGTTACTAATCTCGATCGCGGCCACTATAAATCGTAGGTTTCTCGCGAAATTTTACGAATCGCCTGCGCCATTCACCGGGATCGGGGAATATCTTAGCATTATAAGGGCATACAGGCGATAAATCACGGTCGGCCTTAAAGTTTATCGCGCCGGGACGCCCTATCACGGCCGCGGAGCCACGACGATTAAGTTTTTGCAAGCGTTGGTGGTCCGAACGTCCCCGGGTAACACTTTCACGGGACACGCCGAGTGCCATGCCCGGTTCCTTCCCGAGTTCCCGAGAGATAGTTTCTCCGGCGACCAGGACGAATATTTACGGGCGTTTAGAAACCCTGGGTGTGGTTCGCCGCACACATAAACGGCGACCGCGGTCGCGGCCTGCCACATCATGCAACCCAACGGCAGAAGCGAGCCACGTCGCGCAAAATATCTAAATATCGATAACCGCTACGGTAATGCGCAGTCGAGGACCAGATGAGCTGCGACGAAAATCATTCGTCTGGACCTGGAAATAAGAATGGACATTCCACACTGTCTACTCTCAAAGATTTCGGCTCCTTTGGAATTGTTTTCTCGACGTTACAGAACCATTGGTTGGGTCAGCAGGAGTCAGAACCAACTCCACAGTGATCGATTCCTCGATAATAGCTTTTCCCGGACTCCGTTCTTTGATAGCTTTCAAGTATACTTATTTCAAAACAATGATACTAAATATCGCTCGCCCGTTTTTGCTCGTTAGTCATTTATATAATTTTGTTAGAAAAGGCATGGGGTATGCCACGAAGACTGATGTTTGAAACCTGGTGTTCAACAAATTCTAAAGATACTGAATCCAAAGTTGATGCAATAACAGGGCTGATTCTACACTTTTTTTTATCATCGAAGCTGTTAATGATTGGGCAAAAAATATTTTTTGAAAAAAATGTTTTTGCAAAAGAGTGCAAGAAAAATGACAGAAATGTAAACTATGATGACCTTTTAAGTTCATGTAGTTTTCATATAATTTATAAATTGTTGTTACTACAAGAGAACAAAAAAATTTGAATTTCGTCCACCTAAAAAATGCCTCCCACTCTACCCTTCCCTTTCTAAGACGCTATTTCCCTACGATTCGCCACGGCCCGGTCATGTGACGCGTTTCGTCTCTGTCGTGCATGTGTCACAATGTCACGTGATTAATTCGGCACTAGCAGAGAAGCGCGTCATTTCCCTGATCTGGTAATTCTGGTCGAAACACGTGACACTGGAAAAACCGTTTAACCCTTGGAATGCGAGAGGCGTATATTGTGTACGGTCCTACAGGGTAATTAATTTATACAAAGGTATATGTACACGCGTATATGTACATATCACTGCAGCAATAATTGAATTATGTTAGTTAGCCACGACGATTGCCACGCGAATATCGCGCAACAAAACGTTTATGAGTTCCTTAAAGACTGCCGAGGTCGAAGGGTTAATAACTGTCTGACGACTTCAGGCATATTGTCCATACACGCGTAATACTTCTTTGGGAATTGCTCGCTTATAATCTTTCGTTAATAAAAATTTGACTAGAGTATGCAGTTATTACAGTATACTGACTGATGCAATCGAGATGGAATTTACAGTACATCGATTCTAATATTGCTTTTACATAGCCGCATACTTGATAGAGATGTATTTCTTTCAAAACAGAAGCTTATTTATTGCTTTTTTTTATTAGCCTGCATATTTCAGCGTTTGCCAACGCGAATGAAGATATTATTATTGCGCTCGCCGCGGACGCATTGATTTTATATGTTTGATTTACGAAGCTTCTTCTGCCGAAAGAAATCCATTGCTACCCATGAGGTGCGGTGAAATATGGACCTCGTAAAAAGCTGAACTGTGAAGCAGCCGTGATTTATGCGATGGACGCGCAACAAACGTGACACTTTGCAATTACTTTGTCCGAGTTGCGAATTTCCTTTGGTAGTCAATTATTTCGTCTACAATTCACTTGTCCCTTTACCCGCCCCGAACCGAGCAGAGCTAACCCCAATGGTCTCGATCTACAGTTAGGCACAAGATCACAAATTTCCATACTTTCGCTTTTTAAATGAAAACATTTTTACTAATGAGTCTGAACCGTCACGCTCCGAGGTGAAACGCTATTCATCTATAAGCATAAATAAAGCTGAGATATGGGTCAGCTTATTTTTGATCAATCAGAATAAGTTTCGTTCAAATCGAAAACCCCACCACTGCCACCTGTTCTTGCAAGCAAAAAATCTTACATCGAGTGGAGTTTAACATTAATAAATGAAATTAAATCTCTATCGAAAATGTAATATAAACTAAATGTGTATAAATTAAAGCAGCAAGTTTGCAAATTAATTTAACTCAACGTTTCGACCTCTGTATGGATCCTTTTTAAGAGATATATCTTTGCGTCTGAAAGTTTAACATTATCTGAAACGAAGTGTGATGTTGAATGAAACTCGGCGCGCGAAAAGTTCGGATGAAGCTGATGGGTAACGAAACGATCTGGTGGTCATTGATAAAAATTGGCGAACTAAGGGGAGCCAGCGCAGCGCAGCGGAGAGTGCAGTGGCCGAAATTCGGCGAAGCCCGTTAGATCGACAGGTCTGCAGATGCAAGCGGGTTGCAAGCGGGATCATCGTCCGGGTGGAAGTCGGCTCACGCTCCAGACGCCTCCTCCTTGGCGCTGGTCGTTCACCGTGCCGCAAAAACTGAGGCCATCCATCTCGGGCCCGGACAGCGCCCTTACGAATTCCAGGGACGTACGTGCCGTATAATTAGAACGTAAAAATTTACATTGCCTGCGAGAACCCGCGGCCGGATTCTCTTCTCCTGAGCGTCGTCCTTTCGAGCGAAAACGAGCAACAGAAAGGGATCGACGGGAAGAGTGGAAAGGGGAAAGAAATAATACTTCGACCCAGAGAGAACGAGCACGACGAATGCGAGGCAAGAAACGGAGGAGAGATAGTGAGAGAGAGAGGAAGGGAGAGCATCGTTTCGCGCTGCGAGTAGTTTAAAGGATGTTGTGCTGCTCGCTCTTGTGTCCAGGGCCCAATTCGAAATTCCACGGGACACGGCCTTGTCTAATTGAAACGTAAAAATTTAGCGTGCGACCTCATCGCCAGGATTCCCATTCCGGCTGAACGCATAATATAGATGTATTATTAAGAAACACCGGCGGCGGACCGCTCGTAAAATCCTCCGAGTTCCGGCACTGCTTCGGGGTTATCTGACGACCCGTGGCAGGTTCACGGTGCATGCCGGGACAACCGACAGCTTTATTTCGCCATTTGCTCGCGAATCCACGGCATGCAATCAGAAAGTAGTAACTAGACTGCGGAGCTTTGTGCAGAATAAAAATTGTTTCAGCTCGAGATCAGCTAGATAAACATTTATTTGTTTTCCTGTTCGTTTTAACGCTCTGTCGAACTATCAACCTCGCACAGCGGATCCTTCTTATAACTATACAGATAATAAAAGAAGAAGATGATGTTTAGTATCATATAGGACCAAACAGGATGAGTCACTTAAATCGAACCACATGACTAACTTCTACATTTTTCAGATAGGGAGAAATGTTTCAGACTCAAAGTCTTTTTTTTCGACCTAGTTTTTTTCAATGGAATGACTATGAATCACTGTATCGTTGAAATTGCCTCGCGAAGGACTGGAAGCGTAGGCGTTTAGAAATATGTAGTTGGATTTTAAAAAACTGGGTTGACCTCTCCAATCTCATAAGCAGATCCACCTGAAACAAACAGTTATGTACACCCCTAATGGGCCCCTCTAAATCCATACAACTTTTGTAAATATTTCTTTCTATCTCGAAAAATGTGGAAGAGTTATTCAGGTGGCTTATCTTACGTGATTCATCCTGTATAAAATAAAATAAAGATGATGTTTAGGATCATATAGCATCATATAAAATAGCATCATTTTAAAACATACTTTTTAAGGCATTTGTTGTCGACGTATTAATTGTGCAATTTAAATTAATAGTGAGAAGATTAGAAGAATTTAAAAGGATTAATATTTTATATTTACTATATTGAAATTATAACTGAGAAATATAAATTTACATTTAACATCTGTATGACGCATAATTGCACAAACATTTCAGTTCGCATAAAAATTCGGAGTCCACTCATCAGAACTCCAACGAACCATTTGAGGAAAACGTTTCCGATATTAGATATAATATACTTGGAATATTTTATAATTGGTTAAGACCAGTTTTATTTTAGTCTCCCTAATTTGAATCCGATCTGCAATCGATTTCCCCGGAGGAGCAACAGAGAAACGAGCTTGTAGAATCTGTTTTACGACCGCGCGATAAATTATGATCTGTCAAAACAGGACTACCAACCTCTCGACGCATTGATCGGTTCGCCTGGTACCAGTTCGGCGATGCAGGTGCAATAGATATTCCACAGCCGGTTTTTAACTGAACGTTTCTACCGCGTAGTCAATTCCAATCAAGAAACGATCACTACAATACATGCATCTTTTAATTGATAATACAACGAAAAGGAGGCGAATCTTACCGGGGAAAAGGACTAGAAAAACAAAGAATAACATTTCACGTTGAAAAAGTTCCCGCCTTCTCGAGCTCGAAGCTTCGATTAACGCGTCTGATCATGTCTGACCGTTTCTACTTTGTACGCAAGACACTCGAAGTCGAATAACTGGAACGCGAGGCTTCTTTTCAAAAATATTAATTCTTTATTTTCAACTAATTTTTGTACGTACTTTTAATTTTGCATCTACTTTTAAGAAAACTTATTCAAAATTATAATCATCGTAATTTGTTAAGGAAACGGTAGAGTTGTGGCCCATGGTTTGCACTTTTTATCTTTGTGACGAGTAGAATAAGACAGAATAAAAAAAATTGTTGACCTGACCTTGAAATTAATTTTCCTCTTAAACCGAGGGTTTAAGAATCTCCCAACAATGGGTGAGTTTAATTTCAAATAATTTTGCTATTTCTCTTAATTAATGCAAACAATTTTTATTTTGCACAATGAGTCAGTCTAGTCGCGACATATAATTTCTTTACACACTTTACAACACACTTTACACACTAAGTTTCGAAGACATGGTAAATCTTGTTAATATAATAATTAAATCTGCAAATATTTTTCTGTTAATACGAATTACGTTCAATCTTTGGTCAGGTCACCATAATATAGCTAAAAGATCGCGTGAGATTGGACGCGTTTTGAAATTTCGGGATTATGGTACTTCGAACAATGCCGGCAATGGAAAGCCGATTCATTTGCCGATCGTTACGGTGCCCAGCGATCGGGCAGCATCGGTCCCATCAACAGTCTAATCACCATGCACTGATTCTCGGCTTAATTCGCGAACGGGCGACGTGTAGTAGGCGTTGTTCGAGGCCCCTGTCTACCAGTTCCACCGACTAGCCAGTAATCCTGGTCATGGTTAATCGTTAATTAACACGACGTGTTTTATGGCATCGTGCGTTCTGACCGGCTTTCGCCTCGTCATTTGATTTCTGACGAAGATTGGTCGATCGAATGACTGCCGGATGCCGATCGACAGGATATCCTGCCAGGTAAATTAGCCGGTCGGTAGCCAGTAGACAGACCACTGGAGCTGAGGACAGAAATTACTGTGAAAATGGAAGTTAATAACAACTCGCTGGTCTAATTGCTATCCGGGTCTCTACCTGTGCGTAGAACGATCACGTAATTGTCCTACCAAAATGTATCCTGCGTCATAAGCTCACCTATTCTACTGAATCCCTCGACTCGAAACTCTCCCGATCGATCTAACCAAACTAATCGCATACATTTAACTATACAATTTTACAATACAACAATTCAAATGTTTAATCAGGTACAAAATACAATTTTTACTTTATTACCATTATCTTTTCCGTTTTTACGAAACTGTTGTAAAATGCTGTGGATGAATTAACACATTACCGACCGGCGATTATTGTATAATTTTGAAAAATCTATGGTATATGGCTAAACACTTTTTAATGCAACAGATATTTTCTTTTCATCTAATAGTTTCATTTAAGATTACAATGTCAAAGAAAATTTCTATGCTTTCGTTTGGTACAGCACAATTATTGAAAATTCTATTAATTGGCTTCCGGTCGGTATAGTGTTAAAATATTTATTTCACAGATTTTTCTGTGAATAACAAATTTTTATTTTCTTCAAAGTGAATGAAAGTTCTAGTTCAATTGAAATAATGAATTAACGAAATTAGTGAAGCAAACAAAATGTACACGGTATGTATGAAAACAGAAAACAAGAGATATACAATTACAAAATTTATTTATATATTAAAGTTGACAGTCTCTCTCATTCAAGCCTGAGAAATTGGAAGATTCTGTCAATGCAGATATAAATTCTGCGAAGTCGAAGCGGTTCGAGTCTCGAAGATCGTGGTTAATGGCTCCGAGTTTTCTGCGGATTTGCGGAATCCAGTTTTAGATGATAGTCGCCGCTTTTAATGTTCCACCAATTTCCTAGCTACGGGCGGTAACGCATACGCAATCACGATCGCCGGTTTGCGCATCAGGTTTATCTCCGTGCTAACAGTCTTCTTCTGGCATCAATGTTTAATGAACACGCATTCCTGCATTCTAGAACTGTTGCAGGCCGCGTGTTTCTCTTGCGTTCCGCATCCGGAAGATTCGATTATCTCCAATTGCTATCTTGACTTGTAATGACGCCGATTAAAGAGCCCAAGTGTTACCGGCCTCGCAATAAAGTTCTTCGGGTAAATATATCGAACGCAGCAATTACGATGTAGGTATCGTTATTAGTAATTACAGGCTACCGACGATCGGTTCGATCTCTTTTCCCAAACGTTCGTTGCCACCGACTGAATTCCCCACTGTCGAATAATCACACCGCGTACACGCTGGTCTATACATTACGGTGGTATTTGGTCTGCGGCGCGGTTCGCTTAGAAACGAATTCCTTTCGACGCAGCGATTGCTGTTTCAACCTTTGAACAGTTAATAATTTATTATTCGACTACGGATGTTTATGTAAATTTTAATTGTTATAGGAAAATTCCAAAGAAAGTGGGAACAAAAAAAGATCTTATTTTCAGTGGTAGTAAGCCTTTATAGATCTGATATAAAGAAAAATCATATTAAACTCTATGGAATTTTATATTATATTATACAATATTATTTTATTTTATATTATTATTTATATTATAATATATTCTAACATTTTTTGAAAATTTTTAGAAGCCGTGAATTTTGTACAGTAGTTCGACATTGGTTATCTTTAACTGTGGATTTTACGCGTTTATGCTAAATTTAAAATCAATCTTTATTTACAGAATTGTTTTTAAATGTATTCCTGCGGTTGGCAATCTAATTGTATGTGTTCATTAAAAACTTATTTTAATAGAACATCGTCAATGAATGGTTCTTATAATTCGACAGTACCTGATGTTTTTTGCACTTGCTTCTGTAAATTCTAGGTGTAACTAGATCATTATCCGATTATAGTATGCATCCGCTTGTAAACTACTTCGGATAATAGTCAACAGTAAGTCAAAGTGGATCACAATGGCGAAGATTTGTCGATGTTCAGAGCAGTGTAAATGTGACGAGAATATCGCCAGTAGGGAGCAGCCCGTTCGTGAAAAGCGAACAATAAAACGATCGGCCCGCTAACGACGCCCGCTATCAGATAAGCAAGAAGAACTTTATTATTCGCCGTTATGGATCGGTCCTCCCGTCAAAAATAAACAATAGTCACGCGTGTATCTCGCGGAAGATTATCGCCGCCAAAGGAACACAATACAATACATCAGATAAGAGCAAGAATGCATGAACCCTATGCATGGATCCTTGATTATCGTACATCTTGCCAAAGATTTATCGTATCTATCACGCTCAGGACTAACTTCTCAGGGAGCCTTCTTAGACGCTCGACGAACAATGCGATCTTTGGGAATTTGTTAAAACTAAACTGCGAAACGTTTTGTCGTTCTTAAACATTAAGGGACTGTCGTAAAGGTCGAGGCACCGTATATACCAACCCATCATGGTTGTCAACTTTGTTGCTGTTTATAAACAGACTTTTCATGAGCATTAGAACCGACAAGTCGTGGTCGATGTAGGTGTACCAAGCAAAGACTAAAAATATGTCTTGAAAAGTTTTATTGTGTTTCTTATTAATTCGTTTTCAACTAAAAATTATTCAAGTCTGATTGCTTAAATATATTGCGTATTGAATATATGGTATCTTGTCTTCATTTCAAAACTTATACGGCAAAATTCTTTTTTTTCAAAAATATTGTCTTCAGAAAATTGGCTATTATTTTTTATCCATTACTGCCATCATCATATTTTCTGCAGCGAAAACGTAACTGGCAGCTATACCATTCCAACGGTATGGATGTGTTTTGCGTAATACTAGTCTTGTAAAATTTTATACCTAAAAACAAAACCTGTTCCAACATTTACAACATTACAAAGAGACGGTTAGACCTTTAAGAAGCGTGACAAAAATTTCACCTGGTAAATATTAAAAAAAAAATTTTGGTGACTTTCCCAGATTTGGTAAATATCGATTTTACTCGGACGTGGATAAAATATTTCCGATAGGTGTCCGATAAGCTCGATGGGAATTGGATAAAGAGAATGTTGGATGGTAAACGATAGAAGTCGCATGATTACAGTTTTTAGCTGGGTAGTCGCCTTGTAAATCTGAAATCGAGCAGGCTCTAGTCTAGAAGACGGCGGTGAACGTGCACGCGAAAGGTTATTACTATTGTGAGAATACAACGCAAAACATCAGATAAAGTTCACGGTGCGCAGGCACGTGTGATCCGCGATTATCCGGCATCTCATCTTAGATTCGCTATCTTCGTTAGTAATGTAATCCAAAGCTCCACTTTAAGAGTTATCGCCGCAACGGGGCGCTTAAGGTCATTGTTTCCCTTGCAAATTAATCTCCGCTGTTACAGCATCCACGCGGACCGTTCGTCGATCGGATCTATTTTACAGTTTTAATTGGCCGTTTAATTCGAGCGACAGCGTCGCGGCTTATTAAAATTCATTTACGGCGCTTTCACGGCGCGAACGCATCATCGGATTAGACTCCCGATCGAGCGGCTTAGCATTTCCCTGCCCGGCCGGACCGATGCGTCGTGATTGCACGCGTGCATTCGATGCATCTTCGATCCCCCCGAGAAATCAATATCATTGCGCGAGCATATATTGTTGCGTTCCGAAGAATAGCTTATTCCGAGGGCGTGGTCCGTGATCTTTGATTATCTCGGCAATGATGCATCGGAGATTCGCTCGGCGCAGAAACAATAAAACTATTTGTCCGACAGATTTTGAAAATATTATTTATCTCTGCAGATTCATCACTCCGAGTCCGATGGATATTGTTTCGCGAGAGAAATCGTCGGCACCAGCAACCGGCGAATTTTTCTCTTTTCGCGTTCATGTGTCTCCCACACGCGCCCACGTGCTGACAGCATTTTCGACGATCGCGAGACCCGATAGCACGGTTTTCTATTCAATTACGACTTCCACGAATGATCGTGTGAAACGAGCGCATTGAAAACACAACAGGTTTACGTCACGGTGACATTAAGAAGACATGCAGGCGGCTCCGCTCGAGAGTCTCACCGATTCCCAATGCTTCTCATAAAAGTGCTCGACTCGGAGAAGAATTTTTTCATCGGTCCGACAGAATGTTTATCTCACGGAAAATAGAATATTTTTGTTTTAGATGTCGTGCAGTTGATGTTAGTGTACCTACCCGACGTCATCGAGTGTCAGAGTTCATTTCGAGCTTGATCCAATGACAATCCGATGGAAATGCAGTGAAACTTCGAAGACGTTTCACGGGCGCATTTAAACGTAACTCCCGTGAAGCCTGTTCCATATAATTACGCCATTAGGACCTCTTTAGAGTCCATTTAAAGTCATAATCACTCGATGAAGAGGACCGGTCCCCCGGCGTGCTTTCTCGACGCGATTTCACCGTGTTCCTCTTTTTCTTGGCTCCTCGAGTCGAACGACGAGAGGACCACGTTGCCAGAAATCTTCGTAGAATAATAGAACCGCCGTAAAATCACCGGACAATGCCAGACCATACAGCAGGTCTGCCTTTTACCTCTTTATGCTTGCATTCGCATAAACACGTTGACACAAATCAATTTAACATTTCTTGATGCGTCTGCGACAGAAAAAGAGATATTACATTTGTCCGCTGGTGAAGAATAACACTTCATTTCAGTGTCTTCAAATAAGGACTTGTATCCATCTCTACTCTTCCCTTTCTACGATACTATTCTCCACGCTTCCGCTACAGGCTGGTCACGTGACGCGTTTCATCTCTGTCGTGCATGTGTCACAGTGTCTCGTGACTAATCCGGTACTGGCATAGAGAGAGAAAGAGAGAGTGAGTACCTCTATTCCCCTCAATTTGAGTCAAATCCGCTGATCTGGCAACACTGATCGCGCCATAAAATTTGTCGTTAGATTCTTTAGCGGCACTCTTTTTTTTGGTAGATCGTAAACCTGTTATAACTCGACGCGACATGATATTTCATCCGCAAAACTTAGTCAAATAAAAGTTTAACAGTTTAACAGTTATTCATACACGTATAAATTGCAATATAAAAAACATTGAAAAAATTTTGTTTAAGAGAAAAAAACAATGATGCTTCGATTTTTTAAATATTACATTGTATTTTTGTTTTGATAATATTGTAGCTGGTGTTAAGACGAATTCGCTGATGTATAATATTATGATTTTGACACTATTAATAACGTTGCAATAGTTTTGGCGCACTAAACTGGCTAAATGG
>CM052331.1:2557545-2593162 GCA_028455615.1 Lasioglossum zephyrum
AGAAAATTGTGGTTTTTTCAATAGTACACCCAGAAATTTTTTTTTTTTTTAACATGCTATACATCATTTCCTGTAGATTTTTTTATGCTGAATTCAAATCTGGTGTCAAAATTTGTCTACGACTTCAGGATTTTTCAAAAAATCGATTTATAGTTAAACAGTTAAACTTTCATTTTTTTCAAGGTTAAAAACATTCGTACCATAATATCCCATAGTGTGGCGTTAGCATTACCCAAGACGTCATCATGGGACAAACCGATGAAATCTGTGTCAAAATCAAAGAACTTTCGATAGAAATGAGATAGAGCGATGAAATTTTTTTTAAATTAAAGCTGAAACATTGTAGAATATGGGGAAAATAGGGATATTATGGTACGAATGTTTGTAAAAAAAATTTCAACCCTCTATCTCATTTCTATCGAAAGTTCTTTGATTTTGACACAGATTTCAGCCAAATACCCCACTGTGCGGCGTTCCGGACACCTTTTCGGGAAATGGATTTGTAAGAAAGTAACCTCCGCGGTACACGTGCACACGTGCCGGTATTCGCTCGTAAGAAACTCTTCATAAAAAACTGTTCTATCACATTTATTTATATATAATAAACATAGTTGTTATCTACGTAACACGTGCAAGTGTTAGACGGATCCAGTCTGTGTTTATTTTGTCCATATCTCTCAACAGGATTGAATTCGAACTAAAATGAACTTTTCCAGAAGACGGAGATATTAATGAAATATGAGCGCGCGGTCTGATAATCACGGTGTGATTAACGAATAATCAGTATCATCGCGGAAAAGCCCGTTGAAAAGGGGCGAAATGTATTCGCTCGATACACGTGAAAGAAAAGCGAAAAAAGAAAGAGACAAAAGGAACAAGAAAACAAAGAAACGCAAAATACCGCGATCTCTTTCATTCGGTTTTAATAGGGGCCGAGAGGTGGGTGGGGGGTAAAAATGAAAATCCGTAAAATGAAAATGGCTGGCGAATGGAGAACGAAAAATGCGTGGCCATTGCCGAGCCGCGAGATCAATGGATAAAAGGGTTGTGAAATGCGAAAGGAGGACAGTGCATCTGGAATCAAACGAGGGAGCGAAAGAGAGGGAGAGAGGGAGAGAGGTATCGAGAGACCGACAGAGAAATAGATACCGAGGGAGGCCGTGCTGTTTGTTAATTGGTGGCGCTAATTAGCGCCGAGGCGACATCTCGAAAGTCCGGTCCCTGTATATAACTTGCGTGTTTTACACGGCACAGAGGAGCGACGTGGCCACGAACGAAATTTTCACGTTGATAACGGTCCGTGTAATTTAGAGACAGTCCAACAGGTATTACAGCATAAACGCGCAATTGAAAAGCTTGTTCTATTCGGTACGGATCCACAGGCGTAATTAGTCATTCGGGCCGCTTCCGGCCGGCGATCTTTCACTCGTTCGCGATCGGCGACGCCGATCGGACAACCGAGTAATTAGCTTTCTACGAGTCAGAAAGAAACGAACAGAAAGGAACAGCGAAAGAAAGGAAAAGAGAAGATCCGACGCGGTCTCTCGTAATCACGAGCACCGCGATAATGTCCCGCGTCGTCCGGGTCTTATCATCGATCCATCGTCCGCCATGATTAATTAGTATTAATTAATTAACAGACCGACCATGCGCCAGCACTCCGAGCACCGTGTATATTCAAATTTCGAGGCCCCTTTGCCGATACCACCAGCCGCGATTGTCTCCCAAGCCGGATGAAATGAAACTTGTATCTAGCACATCAAAGCTACCTTCGGTCCAATTTTTTACGGAAATCTATCAAACACGTGGAGAATCTAATAGGAACCGGGTGTGCAAAGATATTTTTTTTAATTTTAATTTCTTTGACAACGTTCAGTCGTATTCATACAAATACTTTGCCAATGAACTATAATATTTCATTGGTAAAAATTCAATTTGAACATTTCCTGAATATAATTCGATCGCGGTAAGCTCAATTTTCATTTCACCGTGCTATGCAAAATTGAGAACATTGCGGGTGCATGCTGGAATGTGTGTTACAAAGTGTTGTACCAAAGGTTTTGTGGCCGCACGGCAAAAAGATTGCAAAGTTCATCTAAAGCATCCAGCGAGTGAGTTAGCTTATCGAATCGCGGGTCTTTTCAAATGGCAACCGCGTTTTAAACGCCGCATAGTTGGTTTTCTATGGCAGAAAAGGTGGCTTCCGGGACTTCGAAAGGTAAGTGCCACGATCGGAGCGCAGCGGTCTCGATCGGTCAAAAGTGAAACGCGTTGCTCGGATTCGGAGTACGCTGCATCAACGAACGCGATCGCCTTGTCGCCAGACTTTGTCGGCTCGACGACCTTTGCTCGACATCGTGATAAATATATTAACCGAGCCCCGTGTGGTTCGTGAGCGACGATGACTCAGTTGGTTCGCGGCATTGTCGAGCCGTGGTCGTTTTTTTTTCTCTCGCTGGAAAACGGGCTGCCGACCACGGGGCTAACATACATTTGCTTTCAAGCAACACGTGTTGTTCCGGCCGCGAAAGGAGCCCGCCGATCGTGATTCATCTCGCCGGTACAAATCGACTACCGTTAAATCAAACGTCCCTGCGAGCCGCGATTCAGCCGCGTGCAATTGACCAATACCGTGCAGATATGGTTCGTATCTCCCGCTCTTTTACCGTGCAAACCAGCGCACCGCCGATTTCGAATCTCGCTTTGTCGTAAACCTCTCGCGGAACGGCCGTGTTTCGCCCGATACAGCAAGATCGCCGGAGAGCTATTCTACCTCTAATTTGTCGCATTGGAAAGTTCGATCGTTTCACTGCTATTACTACGAATTAGTTGTACGGTAGGGCCTAAGTTGTCTGAATCGATTGAAACGAAGGCGGTTTAAAAAATCGAATTACTCGAATAAAATAATTCAAAATTAATAAACTTATTAGATACAAAAGTACTGTGTATAAAATTATGTGCACCAGCTTCGAATATATAATCGAGTATAGATAGCCTTACTGGTGAGTCCTCTAGTGGGCCTAGGACGAAACACCTAGTTCCTTTCTTTTCCAATTGTTTTAAATGATCGAACTGCGCCGCAACGAAATACCTATATTATATAATCGAGTTCCTGATAATTAACACTCTACTGTATTGTCCTCAAATGATTAAAATATAGAGTCGAACTCATGAAGAAGATTTCGAATAAATATGTATATTCTTCATGTTCGTGTTAAATGAAAATAGTATGCTGGTGTGCAGATATAGAATAAAGGCACGTTTTCTTCGTCACGTGGAATACGAATGCAGTTCTGATTGTAACGGTTGCAAACGAAACGAGGCCAAGGAATGCAACGAGAAAATGAAAAATGTGAGAAAATCATGAAACTGATTTACAGATTTCCGTGTTCGCGCGGATGGTTAAAAATATTCCTGGTTCTAAGCACACGTGTGTCTTAGCAGCGGTAGAGGATCAGTATCAAAATGGTTGGCCACGTCGCGACGCGTCGTTGTCGGAGGCCGCATTTCTCGCTCTTTATGACTGCTCCGTATGACATTTACGCCTTGACAAAAATATAAATCAGGCGAGAAAGATCCGATCGTGGTTGTCGACACACCCGCGCGGCCAGAGATCGTCGGGGCCTGAAACAGCTTCCCGGACGAGCCCCCCAGAAAAACGAGCGGAGAGCCGTGACTCGTTAACGTGGCTCGGTTATCTATCCTATTCCCTCCAGAAAATCTCCGTGTTGTATCTTCGTAGGAACGACCTCGTGGCCAAGTAAAGAAGTGATCGCGGCAAACGTAGACCGCGACCGGGTTGGTGGTGTGTACGTGGCAGCGTGGACTCGCTCCCACGGTATCTTTATTTCAATCGTTATCTTAAGTGTTCATTAAACGTCCAGTTACCGGTGGTAGAGATACAATTACAATAGGCAGCCGGCACACAACCCCGGGGGCAGCAGCATAGGCTTGCACCACCAGCCACGGCTCTGATATTTAGAAGAAACAAGGGGCATTCTGGTTAGCTGAGGCAACCGGATAGCAGATCATCGATCGCGATATCGTTCGCCTCGGCCTTCTTCGAGTCTCGAATACCTCTTTATTTGCCCGTCGATAGATCACACGCTTCCAATTTGCGGCTTGTACCTCATAACTCAGCACGTTCGTTCCTTGCATATTTAATAACGCTCTCTCGCGCCTCTCTATCTCTCCGTCTCTCCCAGAGAAAGAATCAACCAACACCACCGTGTGACCCATGATCATTTTTGCGACTCCTGAAATACTTGCCGAAAACAATTCCGAAAGGAATGGCTTATACTCGAAAATCTCAATAACAAACACTGTGTGACATTCATCATCAGACTGCGGATTTTATCCATACATTTTTGTAAACACGTGCTATCTTTACCTGGGAGTGTATCATCAGGGTAATTATTGCGAAAGGGTAGCTATACTCCGATTTTGATGAAATTTAATTATGTTATAGATTTCGACATTTTAAACAACTTTCTCCTTTACCAATATTGAGGAATCGCTTTTAGTTTCCGAGATATTCGCAAAAACTATTGTTAAAACCGTATTGAATTTTTCGTATTTTTAGAACGCTCCGAGGCAATGTTTACTTCTTTTTGTAAATACGTTGTGGGTATGCCAGAATACAGGGTCTCACTCTATATAGTATGATGCATATATACGATGAGCTTTTGAAATTAAAAGGATCACATCGTGCTTACAAAAGAAAAATAAACAGACGCCGCGCCTGAGCAGCCTTACGTTGCCACGGAATGTGCTTGAATACGGAAAATTCAATACAGCATTAGCGATAGTCTTTTGCAAATATCTCGGAAACTAAAAGCGACCCCTCTATTTTGGACACGGAAAAAGTTGTTCAAAATGCGTTGCTGCATAACATATTTAAATTTCATAAAAATCGGAGTATGGCCACCCTTTTGCAATAATCACCATCATCATCAGTTTGTTCAAATTAGTAAAGAGAGAAACAGAATTTTATTTGCTTCAAGTATCGTGGTAAGATGAAAAGAAGGTCCCTGGCAGCAGTTATCGTCTCTCCACCAGAACCGGACACATATACGACAGAGACGAAATAGGTCACGTGACCGGGCCACGACGGAAGCGTGGAGAATAGCGTCGTAAAAGGGGAAGGTAGAGTGGGGACACAAGTCTTGCCTTGGTCATCTTACCACAGTACTTTGTAATTGTTGCAGAATATTTTTATTTTGCGAAGGTCTCTTCACCTTCTCGTCCTCTTCTTCCCGATAAAATCATCGAAGCTTCCTGCCTCGAAGGAATTCCGGAGCCAAGATGGCGACCGAAAGAGGACACGTGCCAAGCGTAAGCGAGATGAAGACGTAAGGAAAATCGCGCGAGGATGAATAGAGATCTTCGATTGGAAACAGAAGTCGGACGGATCACGATCTCCATTCCGAGTACTACCTCCTCCGGTCAGAGCAACACGCGTTGCTCTTAAATCTCCGGCTAGGTTCACATGTGCGAGCGCATTTGCATATTATAACGATATCGATATAGAGGCACGTTAATACCGCTGTCGCGGCGCTCAAGCCGGGCACACCTGCGCTCACGTTTGCGCGGCCCTCCGGCTCCGGCATCCGGCGATTGTCCGTTCTCTTCGGCCTTCTTCGTTCCACTCTTGTCTGCCACCCCTTTTTCGTCATTTCGAGATCTCCGCACGTTTCCTACGCGAACCCCACGATTGTTAACTTCTTTGAACAAGCATGCACGCGAATCCTCTCGCTTAGGGTCGCTGCTTTCCTCGACCCTTTCTTGACCCTGATCATGCCACGTATGTGTTCCAGTTATGTTCCCCATTCTCTGCGAGAAATTCTGCGCCGCATGTACGAGTTATTTCGGGTTCTTCTAATTTCTTTGAGTATAAAGAGTGTTCAGATTATCTACTTGAAAAGCAAGGACAACGTTAGAAGAAGCTGCCAGGAATGTAATTAATACAACCGATATATTCAACATTCACTGTAGCCTCGTCGATAAAGTATACCTCTGTATACATATACTTATTGTGTATAAATATTACTTGTATATAATACTTGTGTATACAATTGTATATACAGGGCGAGTCCACAGAAACAGAACACCTAAATATCTCCATTACTTTTCATTGTACAAAAAGACTTCGTAGGATAAAGTTACACTGTTTGTAGAGTCACATGTAACGGTGTAAGGGAAAAAACTTTCAACGTCATATTTTAATGAGATTTCAAGGCCATCGATGTTTTTTTAAATGGAATGATATATTTTCGTTAACGTAATGTTGTAGTTGACAAAATAACGAATTCATCCATGTAACACAATATGTCCTACAAATGACCTTCAACCCAAAAAAATCGAATAAATAAAATTCAACGTGTAAGATACATTTGCTTCATTTTTGTTACAAAAAATGTTCAAAAATATTTCCTCTATTTCTGATTTTCTATGTCCTTCGAGGTCATTGTGTCGTATACAAATGAATTTGTGTTAACAAACGTTTTCGTATATGATATAAAGTTCACCCACCAAAACAGTTACATAAGCCATTATATTACTTACTCCAATATTTATTATTTGGAAGAATAGTACTATTAATAAGAATTTGTTTATGTATACAAAGTTTGTCATCGAAGGGAGTATTTGCTTGGCATGGTCTCGAAAGTAGTGCATCTTAGCAATTTTTATGTACCACGAAGGAAACATTGTACAACATTAATCAATACATCCAGGACGCACAACCAGTACAACCAGGATATAGACTTTCAATTGGTCGATGGGATAACTGTTTCGAAACTCTTTCAAATCGCCATAAACAGAAGAAACAGCAACCGTTTGACATTTTCGCGAGCAGTCCGCGAGTGTCGGTCGCGATTTACGAGTACCAGCGGCCAGAGCAATGATATATCGTCGGCGCGTTATACATACTGATAAGTTTACGACAATGCACGATCGTCGATAGGATTTTTTCACGGCCGCGGGGTGAATGCTTGTAAACTCCGATACGTGTTTTAATGTCGCAGCTGTGGTATCACCACAAATTGCCAGGTTGATTTCCTACGAGCTACAGGTCGCCCGAAGAATATAATAGAGAAACGATTGCGTCTCGCGGTCAACAATGGCCAATTGAGACATACACGGGCTACGATAAACGATAACTGATACACCGTCGCTCTGGTATACTGCAAAATTTTCACTGGCGAGCTTTATTGCACTCACACGACTTTGTTCCCGTACCCGAAGACATCAACGATCCTATCTTGGTAATTGCTGTTGTCATTCTTTCTGTGGACGTGCAATTTCTGTGGGAAGTCTAAGTTCCCGCGAAAAATATGCGAAGCGCGCGTCCCGCCGAAAGCAAGCGGAACGCGCGCTCCAAGAAAAACAATCGAACAAATGAATCCACCTATCCTTTTTTTTTTAAACAAACGAAAGCGAAGTCCGTTGAAAAGGCGGAGAAGAAGCAAGAACGGCAGTCGGTCACCAGTCGTTGTCGCGTAAAGTTGTCTCCTACAATTGTATTTTTGTTATACCTCTTTTCATTATTTTATTAAATACAACTATTAGAAAAATCGATTCCTCATTACTCCCCGCCCGCGTAGATCGATTAACTAACTCGATCACCACCAAAATTAAATATAAAATAGGGAAATCCTACATTTCTTACTGGAAATTCCAAATCGCCAATCGGGAGATCGAAGTTTATTTGTTAATTATTAAACTGCGGATTTTCATCCAATTTATGAAGACATTAACCGAGTGAAAAATATTAAAATATTTTTACGTTGTCTTCAACGGGATTATTTCAAATGGGATTATTAGCAGCACGCACATGGCTGTGCATGCCAATATTACAAAGATAACTTATAAACTAAGATTGAGACAATATAATGAACATTTTCGAATACGGCACTAACATATTTGGTTGGTAGTTGACTTGAAATTGTTTCCGATTAGAACATTTCAGCCGTTCAATGCAAAAGTCGAAACGGTTTACTGCTACTGGACATTAGTGACGTTCACAAACTTTCAGGAAGGAAGATAAGATCTTACATATAGTGTTTGTAGGAAGGAGTGAAATGACATGAAAGTCAAATGCTACTATTCGTTGTCTTTGATATCGAAGTACTAAAAAGAAAAATGTAAAGACATTGCAGCAGTCAGATCTAACGTTGCGATTCGAAGTTGCATTTCGTTGCTGAAGAAGGAGCTCCTAGAGGCTAGGCCATCGACACACGAAATAAGGTTGAGTTACGGAGGAAATCCAGATACAAAGAGGATGCCGCTCTTCGATGCACCGAAAAGGTAATCCGTGGTTGTGACAAGCCCTTTGGCAGTGGCGCTTCGCAGCGGGTCGTCGATCAGGGTGGCTTCATAGTCGGAGCCTGGTGCCCGAGGGTAGGTTAACCAACCGATACCCTATTTGGCGGATCGCAGCGGGCAATCGGTACCGAGCAACAAAAGCCAAAACTGCGAGGCATTAGTCAAACATCACCACGCTGTAAACTAAACCCGTTGCGTCCTGTCTTTCTCTGTCCCTCCAATATTTCGTTAACCTCTCTCGATCCCGAAGAGAAGGAGAGAGAGAAAGAGAGAATGAGAGAAAGCGATCGTTCACCCTCCACGTTCGATTGCCGATACTTCCTTCGCCCGTTGGAAACAGACCAGAATCTGACCACCTGGTAGTGCCAAGAGGATGAAGCCATCAATAATCTACGATCGACTAATGCCCGTTGCCTCCGCACACGCACACACACACACGCCGATACATACACGCGCGCGTCATGATACAAACAGCATCTGGGCTTGCAAACGCGAATTATCGAGCCCTCAGTCCCGGGAGGAGTGACGTGAGAACTGGACAAAAAGCCGGAGAGAACTCCTGGGAGGGATGAATGGGACGAGAGGAGGAGAAAAACGAGCTGCACGCCAGATAGTAACGAAGGGAGACGCGCATCATCTACGGAGAACGCGTGCATATTACGCCTGGCTCGGCCCGCGGCCCCCTCGCAACCATAAATCTCGCCGCGCGAGCATGCTACGCGTTTCGACGACTTACTCCTGTGCCTTCGATCTGTTCTGTGTCAGAGATTTTTACCGATCTCGTGCAACCGGCCCGGTCGGTATCGGACCACTCGATCCATCATCGGGCCCGCGAAAATGCAAGGTGTGCTCCAAAAGCTACGAGACTTTGCATCGAACTAACTGCACGGTTAAATTTAACTGACTCAGAAATGCCGGTGCTTCCATTTGTTCGTACCCGACCATATTCCAAGGCGCAGCTTTGGAATATCTAACCTAGTAAAAGGATCAATTCAGTGTACTAAAACTGTTGAAGGAAGGAAGACATTTTTAAATAGAATATATATTTTTTTATTTTGCAATTAGAATCTCAAATAGAGATTATTTTGCCATACAATTTTCTTTCCAATACATTATTATACATTAGATAATACAATACAGTTACATATAAATAATCGTTGGATGGTAAACAAGCAGTTTTTTTTTTAACGCCTATACAGTTATCTTAAATATTTAATTCACAGGCAGTCAGAAACGAGTAGGTTATCTTACATATTTCCACCGTAGGTCTGGATAGTAAGGCATTGCATGAGAGCGGAAGAAAAAGATGCAGTTTTCGTAGTTGCGTGATAAACTCCAATCTCTGTTCATCAAACATGGGACATTGCTAATAGAATATATATAGACTATATCCGTAGAATATACAATATTATACTATAAAGTGTAATTTTCATAGAATAGAATATATACAGCCGATACAGACGATTTTTTAAGTGAGAATTTCTTTAGACGCACCGCGTACACAATTGCTGGACAGTGATCGAGTCTGATCCGTCACGCTCCGAGGTGAAACGCTATACACAAGTGTGCAATCGCCACAGAGGTTTTCACTTCGGCCGTGCGATCTTATATGTGCAGTATTCGTCTGTTTTTTTATTTTTATTGCATTCTAATATCTAGTTGGTGGAGCATTGTTAAAGCGTGCTACTGTATAAAGGCCAGACACGAGATTCGATAAGTGTAAATTCCTATCGATTGTCAACGTGCTAGCGTGTTGACTCAACGCCGCCATTTTTCAGCACCGTAGCCGGACACGTGCTCGATTCTATATATGTATGCAGCGGCCGATATTAGCCAGCCAATTTGTGCTTTACATTGTTCACGAGCGTCACGAGCGTGTAATTAACGTGTGTCGAGGCGTGGGTTGGAATATCATTAGTGGCAACGAGTCTCTATGAATTAGAATAAATCCGGCGTGTCAACTGATTTATTCGAATTCTTGCGACACGGATTTAGAGATAGCCTAACCCAGACTGCAGCGAGAACTATGCGCCACTAACAAACGTTCTGCTTTCTTTCATTGGTCGCTTTAGTTCCTTCACTGTGTCGCGCTGGCCGTTGTTCGTAAGAAATATCTTCTGCTGCAAGTGTTGTAACTATTATGCATATTTTGAAGTACGTCCTCTATGGTTTAATTAGTTTAAGTGGGTTCACTCGTCGTTTAGAAGATTGCTCTATAAATACTTAAATTCGAGAGCTGACGAGACTGTGCAGCTTGTTCTCCATGCCAGAAATAAAAATTGCATTATGGTTTCATTTTATACTTTAACTCGACGAATTAATCTTACGACGAATTAATCTTAGAAATATATTTGTAATAAAATAAACGTAAAGTTATAATATCAGGAAAAAATAAAATAATAATCATACACGAAATGAGGCATGGTCTATGGTGTTACTTTAAAGATAAAAATTATCTTCTTTATATAATTATTGTTGAATATTAAACTTGTGACAATTTCTTTTCTACGTTTTCGAGTTTGCTGAATTACATCTGATAATGTATTGAGTTCATTTTTATTGTAGAAGATTCCTAATGTCTCGATTGAAATGAAAAACTTGCAAACATTGTCCAGCATGCTACTGCAAAAATTAGATGTGCATGCAATTATAATACTATTATAATACAAGTAAGATAAAAAAAATGAGTAAATTCTCATTTGGCGAGTGCACGAGGGTTTTTGGAAGTGGAAGCGAGGTTCGAGCCGAGTAATTGTCAAATACAAATATTTAACTGTGTCCTCGCGACGCGCGACGGGAAATCTTCCGTTTGGCTCGGAGCATAAAAATAGCGATTTGCATAAAGAGAATTTTGGAGTCGGATGATTAAATATTTTGCGAGAGCGGCGCGGTGGTGCACGTGACATCCATTCACATGCGCTGCGCGCAATTACGAAGCAATTTATGAAGACGAGCGCGCGGAGCAAGTAATGGCGGAGTCCGAAGTAAGCAATTATCCAATTAAGTTTTTTGGAAATTCAGCCCGGTGGTGGTGAATTCCATGCGAGTGGCTGGCCGAGTGGCGCGGCGTAGGCAGACCGCGGTTGAAATCTAGACACGTATGGTTACTCGCGTTGCATTACCATACTTGTCACAGGCTCGTCGCATTATATTCGGCCGGTGCGCCGAGTTTTCCCTACTTGGCGACTTCCGGTCTAGTCAACAAAGTCCTGTCCTTCCTAACAGGGCTGTCAGTGGAGCTCCGCAAATTTAATTCGTGCCGATCGTGACCCCCGATAATGTTCCGCCTCTTAGCGGCCTCGCTAACTGAAACGAGAATCGCTCTCCATCGTGCTTCTCAAAAATGAAAAAACCGTTTTCTGTTTCTGAACAATGGCTTCCTCTTCCGAGTTGAGCCCCGATGATGACCTTTCACCGATGTGGCAACCCGGTTGCAAATATCTGATTCCTGCGGACCTGGCTCACTCGCTTCAATTTCGCAACCGCGGCCGGATCAGATTAGGCTCTGAGTCTACTCACTTTGACGACTTCAGAACATCAGTCTTGCTGTATTTTTTTATTAGAAAATCTCATATGAGATTTATTTCAACATAATTACAAAAAAAAAAAACGAAATGCACCAC
The DNA here is from genome assembly GCA_028455615.1 of Lasioglossum zephyrum. Lineage (NCBI taxonomy): Eukaryota > Metazoa > Arthropoda > Insecta > Hymenoptera > Halictidae > Lasioglossum > Lasioglossum zephyrum. Next base: position 2,569,494 of record CM052331.1, read on the forward strand.
ACACAAAACAGAATATAATAATTACAAAATAGAATGTGGTTATAAAGATACACCAATATTTTAATACAGACATATGATTAGTTGGAACAGTATAGACAAAACTTATACTTTAAGACTACAGCTCTTAAAAATTTGGTTTAGCTATTAATATTGAGACATCCAGTCTTACTGGCTTACATCCTGAGACTAGGATCACTGTACCGATTACTACGATGTCACGCTACGATCGTACTTTAGTTTTTAATTATTCCAAATTTATCATGAATTATAAACATTTTATGGAATGTAAGCATTTTATGAAAGAATGTGTTCGGAATACGTAAAAGAAATTGCTGACCCTTAAAACCTAATACAACGTAAGAAAATATTAAAAAATAAAATCGATATGATTTTATTGATTTATGCATTTATTCGTACTTCTCGAATAAACATTCGGTGCAGAAATTTTTACGTGACACGAAAATGCGTTGTTGTCTTTTGTTAGAACATTCTCCTGAGAAGCACTTATGATAATATCAAATTTAACAATTTTTATACAATTTAGGAAAATAGATGTCACTGTATATTCAGTTTGTTGCAGAGAAATAAAAAAATATTACAGCATTGCTGCAGGTCTTGAAAAAAATTTTACTGTATTCTCTAAATATTGTTGAGTTAAAAATTTATGTAACTCGCAGTTTTGTTTTGAAAAATTCCCAAAAAAGTGCATTACTTTTTCGACCCTCAAAATTGGTAAACTAAAGTATTATTTCAACTGGAAGGTAGTGATTATGTAGAAAAAAAAGAAATTGACTGAAAATAAGTGTGGTTTCGTTTGATGCACAGAGTACGACATTATGGACACAGTGGCCTAATCCATTTCTAATTCTGTTTGTTCGTAAGAAGAGTGTACCGATCGATCTTTCTTGGTTAAATATACCCATGATGTAATTCCACGAACAGCTAATGCTGTCGAACTTTCCTGGTGTGCTTCATTTCAGACTAACGAAGCCTTTTACTCAGAACTCCTGACCTCCGGCGACGTAGTCGCCCTAACACATCCAATAATCCGGTTAACGGCTCGTTTCCGATTTTATTTTCACTTTCATGTTTTCTTTTCCATGTTGGAGCAGTAATTGACTTGGTACACGCACGTAAAAAATTGATGGTGGAGAACTGAAGCACTAAACGTCGTAAATACATTTTTCTTTTAATTATTACACGTGTTATCGTATCAGTACACGTTATTATTATTTTTATAGGAACGATAATTATAAAACAGTATGTGTATGCTTTTTGAAAATTACTAGGTGCATTTATTCTCTGATAGTTACTGTGGGAAATCAAATTGAGTGTACAAAGACTATAATTGTTTTTACTACAAATGTGTATAGATTAACAGAATGATAGAATTGCCATTTTTAAATTTTATATACATTCAGCCATGTATCGTGGATAATTAAATTGAAAATAGAATATTATTTAATGAAAACGTCGATAACGAAAGAATTGCTAGACAGATAAAAGTCATAAATACATTTATTTATTAATTTTCACATATTTCCACCCTTTAGTATTCACTGTGCAAAATCAAATGAGGTAGGTGCAAAGGCTATTATACTTTTCATTGGAAAAGTCGATAAATTGCATGAATGGCAGAAAACTGTCAGAAAAATAGAAATGATCATTTCAATTTTTCAAAAATCAAAGCATATTTCCACCCTTTGGTATCCATTGTGGAAAAATCAAATTTAATTAAAATGCTATGTAGAAATCTATAAACCGGAAGAATGACAAATTTGTTGGAAAAATAAGATTGGAAAAATAATTCCATTTATAGGGAACGTCGATGTAGACATAAATTTAAATGCATTTTTCACTAAATTAAAATATACAATATGTACCTCCAATCTCTGATGTATCTACTGTGGAAAATCAAGTACGACAAAAAGGTCAATCATTACAAAAATCGGAAAATTAGGGGAATAATATGCATACCCGAGGAATAAGAATGGTAATCTTTTTATTGGTAAACCAGGTGGCGAAGCTTAAGGAAAAGAATGTTGCTGACTCAATCGGCAGTGGACGGACACCATTGCGTTTGGCAAACCGCGCCTAACCATCGTCCAGATAGGCAGATAGTCGGCTTACGCGTACTCTCGTGTCTGATAATCCGGTTAACGGGTGGACTCCTCTGTTTTATCCTAATGAGAACAAGAGCCGCGCCTGATACGAGCCTCTAGGGAATCGGTGGCCAGGACTGATGAAGATGAAGGTAGCAAAAGCTAAAAAGGAGAGGCGAAAGGGATCGTTAAACTCGTCCCAGATGAAAAAAGAGGGCCATAGACGTAGGAGATAGAGATGGAGAGTGAGAGTGAGAGAGAGAGTGTGTGTGGTTGTGTGTAAGGGAGAGAGAGAGAGTGGGAGTATCGCGACTCACGGGGCCTGCACGACACTGGACAGTGGCCGATACACTAATTTAATTAACAGGAAATGGACGCGCCGTCTGCCAGGATCTATGCAGCCGCGTAGGACACGTGCGTGTGCCACGGCATTAATGCATGGACACGTTCGCGAACCAAATGGGGACGAAGACAGCAAGGGAGAGGCCAGGAGGCACAGACCGATCTTGTTCTCTGTTTGCACGAGCCCCTGCGATCCTTTGTGATAAAATCTGCGGAATCAACGATAATGAGACACCAACCAAATTGGAATAGAATGCGTTCCCGTGAAACACGGCCACGCTGCTGTCACGACACCCATACGCGTCGCGCTCCGTGCGTAAGTGTTCTGTGATCCAGAGGGACAACGGTGAATTTCGATGACAGCGGAGATAACCGCGATATGCGAATCAATACTATGGTGTCTATTTAATCAAAAGGTGAAAGTGTTCTTTCCGAAAATTGCCTGCAATCGTCCACTAATAACACCCGTGCCGATATTTTTGGACGTGCACTGTTCATCCATTGTTACTAACAATTGTTTAATCCCTTGCCTTACGAAAAAGGAGAAATAAAATATTCATATAAATAATTTAATATAAATAATTTATACAAATAATAATTAACATGTAATGTAACTGTCATTTAGAATTGTAACTAAACTTTTAACAATTCATACAACGTTTATATATCTTTTATTTAAAGTTAGAATCGTAGACAATTCTATACACAACGTGGAAAGCCATTTCTGATAAATTATCATAGCTATCATTTTTTATTAACATTCTCACTTTCATTATTAACTATGTCAATGAAAAGAGAAAATATAATAATATAAGTTTCTACCGCTTGATCTGCAATATTGATCAGCATATCATTCACATGGCAGCTGATACACGATTCTGATGACGAATCTAGTATTTTATCTGGTGTATAACTGTAGAATAAAATTAAAAATATACAGGACAATCAGCATTAAATTGAACACCATATTTGTTATTGCTACAGTAAGCTAACTGTTTAAAAGGAGTTTGTGTTTTCTAAGTGTATAAAATTCAATAGAGAAAAGCAGTTGGTTCGTTCGATATTCTGCTCGATGCTCGAAGTGGTCACGATGACACGCTGAATTCTCAACGCGACAGTGTGTACAAAGGATTACCAGCGAGACAGAGCGATTTATTTTGACGTAACTAACCGGTAGTTACCAGGTTGATCAAAATACAGCGGCGATGGTCCCCTACGAAACGATCGTATCGTTATCTGCGATCGACAGGAAGAAATTACTCAGGAGGATGACAGTGTGGTAGACGCTCAACGCCGAGTTTACTATTATATTTATCAAGGTTACGTCGAGATCCGAGCACCTAGATAGACCCAAAAATTATTCTTACAACTTGGATCGAGCTTGAATTCATAGAAATTTGTTTTCTTTTTAATTCAAACAGCTTCATCTTCAGTTTTAAACCTTTCGTAACGAATCTTACCATTTTAACGATGTTAAATATCAAGAACGATATATATTCATTAAACGATGAGAGATAAATAATTTAGTTGTGCAACTGACAAAAAACAACAACATATTTTCTCTTGCCTGTCTCAACATGTGATCTGGCCTCTGAAAGTGTTAAATATTTTCGAAAAAGTATAATCAAAGCTAACTGCTTCACAATGTTCTACAAAAATTACAAGAACACATTTATATAGATCTTGTACGATCTCTAATTATATCTCTAATTTATACAAAACCACAGTAATGTCCACCACAGTAAAAATTTAATAAAATGTCTCAATCTTTTTCAGTATTTCATAAATCACTATATTATATAAATAATAATTAACATGTAATTTAACTGTCATTTAAAACTATAAATAAACTTTTAACAATTCATACAACGTTTATATATTTTTTATTTAAAGTTAGAATCGTAGACAATTCTATATACAACGTGGAAAGCCATTTCTGATAAATTATCATAGCTATAAAATTAAATTTATTTCATAAATCACTACGCAGCTCGTCATATCATGGTTTGTAAAAATTTTTCTACTCAACACAAAATGAAATCAATCTTTGCTATGAAATTGTTCAAGAAAGAAAGAATTTCGAATTTCTGAATGAAGATGAGAGAAATGCGAGATAGAGTCCGAGGAGTGCGGAAGAGATGCCAGCGAGGAAGGTGTGCCGATTTCCCATTAAGGGGAGCTCGCACCGGAACTTCGGTTGTTTCATGGAAAAAACATAAAGCCGATAGGCAATGGTAATTGAATGAACAATTACGGCCGGCAGTTAAGGTGAATAAATTGGCAGGATAATCGGCGTTGTAAGAAGCCGCGCGGCCTCAAATGAAAGGCGCGTGGCGGCGTTGCCGAGCGCGATAAAATGGAGCAAGAACGGAGGAGAGACATCCGAGAGAGAGAGAGAGAGCGAGGCTCTCCTCTCCTTCGAGAAAAAACTAGTGTAATAATGCTCGGTGGCTAGCACATAACCGCCGGGAAATAGTTTACCTCGGCTTCGAACAGATTCGCGATCCAGGTTTCGCGAGAACTCGTAAAGATGGCGAACGCGTGCGTCGTCACAGGGACCGGAAGTGCTCCGAAGAGAGGATCGACGATGGCAGAGAACGAAGTCGACTCCAGTCCAAGAACTGCCTGTCGGAAATGCGCATCCACGCAAAAACCTAGATCATGCAGATTCTAATAGAATGGCAACGATACGGCGAGCCTGTTCGCGGAACGGATGCGAATATTAAAACGGGACTCCAGAAAATTAGTGGACTGGACGTTACCCGCGGACGTGCAGCCTTGATGCGGGTAGTCGTTAAGAGTATCATTTGCTTTTATTCACCGTTCGGAGAGATTCACTTTGGCTGCGCAAAAATATCCGCATTACTGCTCCGCGATCCTCCGGACGAGCACGCGCGACCTTTAACGGTTCTTCGTTTTTTCACAGCTCTACTAATTCTTTCGCAGGCGTACGAAATTTTCTAACGATAGAGCAAATCTTTAGAATTAAACCGATAAAAGATTCGACTTAACCGGACAAGTAGTTTCAGAGATATAAATTTTGTTTAGTATAGCCAGGTTTCGAGAAAGTTGAATTATGTTTTCACACACCTTGACCAATTTTTTCTCGACCAATCAATTACATTGATAGAGGAAACCGTGTGGATTAAAACGAAGAAATAATCAACTTGATCGAACAAGTAGTTTCAAAGATGTTGATTTGTTAGTATAGCCTGTGGTTTCGAGAAAGTTGATCAAAACTGTTGAACTTTCGAGAGCGTATATTTCGTGAAGAAATTCGAAACTATTGTTGGTGGCGAGAAAGTAATTTCGGCATTTTAAGGTGAAGTAAAACCGAATTTTTTTATTCAACCGATGAACTTTTAAGCAATAAAATATTATCTTATTTATTTTATTGTTTATACCTTATTCATTCAATTGCATTACTTGAATAAAAAATTGGACTTTATGTCACCGTAAAATACCGGAATTAATTTACGTTTAGAAGAATACATTGTACTACCCATTGATATTGCATTAATGTGGTAGTACTAGAGCTACCGAAGCATATTACGTCACAATAATGACAAACTTTGGACGTCGTGCGTCCAAGCATTAGAAAACGCTTTACGATTTGAATAATTGTAATGTCGAAAGAATAAAGAATTGTGACCCGTCCGATGGTGTTAAGAACGCTCGCTTCGTTCGCGTGGAGAACGGTTTCGGCTAAATATAGAAAAATCGGACAACAATCGCCGGATCGGTGGGACTGCCGGTAGATTTAATTACCCGGGAACGTTAAGAGTAGCTTAACAAGCGATAAAGCGAAAAAAGGAAAGGAATTATCTACGAACCGTGTTAAGATTACGAAATCACTCGAAATACCGGCAATAAATCCGGCGAGCGTTTCTACGAGGAAGGATTGCACAACGGCGTGTAGTTCAACGACTCACAAACCGCAGTTCTCTCCCCTCTCTCCCCGTCACTCCTCTCTCCCTTTCTCTCTTTCGTTCTACACCCTAATCCATTCTCTCAGGAAAGTATCCCTCGGCTCGGATCAAGATAACGACGAACAAGACGACGAAAATGGGAGGAACGGATTCACGCGAAAAACCTGGAAGCCGTTATCATCCCCGACATCTGGCTGCGCCTTAATTATTTTCCCGAACGGGATCCCGGGCCCCCCGGGAGAAACACCGGAAGCGACGAATACGTGTGTCCCCGCCGAAAAAAAACCGCCGCCGTGCCGCGCCGCCGCCAACATTCCGCTTTGTCGCCGAAACAACGGTATGCACTTTCAGCCGAAGGCGACAAGCCGAAACTTTACGCAATCGACTGGCAAACCGACGAACAATTAAAAGATATCCGTCCATTACCCTCCAGTACTACAACCATTGTTCCCATTACATCAATTTAAATGGGGCGCCACTTATTTTACCCCAAACTTTCGATCGGCGCATGTGCATTTTGGGAAAGGGCCAATTTATTAAAACACTTACTAGTATTTTAGAAATTTCGGTAACACGCGTTTCATGTGATTTAAAATTATCTTTTTACCTCTTTTGTACTGCTATAAAACAAATGATTCAATCATTTACGATGATTTCATGAATAGTATTAATTGTCCGTGTATATTATTTCGTAGAACTTTTCTTGTTAATCGATTAATATCTTTCGTGTACAAATGCTAAATTGAAAATTAATTGAAATGAACGAATTGAATTAATCGCGAATCGTGTTAGAAGAAAATGACGGTAAGTGTAGGCGAAGCAATTCTGAAAACAAAATGTCAAATTCGATTGCTCTTTCATTCATAAATTAAAACAAGCGCGACAACTTAAATAAATAAAAATAAATGAAAATAAGTAAAAATTATTTGATTAAGTCTCACAACCGAAGAATATTTTCGAGGAATTTTTCTCATTGCAAAACACCAAATTTACAAATGCTGTTGTATTATTTACGGCTCACTACAATTATTAACAAAGGAAATAAATATCTCTATAGCTCCCGTATGTTGCAATTAATACACGAAATTTTCATTTCGCATTAAAATCTGCAGTCGAGTAACATAAAATTAACTTGGTCACCGATAAACATCGACTGACTTCAACAGCGAATATTTTTGGAAATATAATCTTCTTTTGTAATTTGTATCTAAGAAATAATTCTAACCAACAAGTGAAATCACATGTGAGTGAATTTCACGACGTTTCCTATCGCGTTACGTGTAAGAGCTGAAATATAGGTTGCGACAGGTGCAGTCACTTTTGTGGTGTAATTGGAAGATTCTCGGTTGTCCGAGCGATCTTAAGGAAATCAGTAAATATCACCGGAGGGAAAGGACGATTCTAAAAAAGAAAAGAGGGCGTCTCGCATGGAGCAAGTCGGGCCCCGTGGAACCGACTTGCGTTTCACACAGTCAACCGAACAATAGGTTTCCTTGGTAGACCAAATTAATGTTATTATTGGACGAAATGTCTGGGGCCATGTCGTGGGAAGAAACGTTTTGCGACAGCCTCCTTCTTCCTCCGACTTCAACGTTACCCTCTCCTCCACCCTACTACCTCTTCCTTTGCCTTCCTTGTACTCCTTCGGAAAGCTCGGTTCCTGGTTCAACGTTTCAAATCGCTAGTTCGCACAAGACCCGAATTCTCCAGCTGAAACAATTTATTAAATTACTAAGCTTTTATAAAAATGACAATTGGGATCTTATTGTGACATTAATCGATTATATTCGTATTATATTATATTATATATTATATTATATATCAATTATATTCGTGTTCAATTCTCTTTTGGTAATTCTACGGAGTTTCCAATTAGTTCACAGTTTATTGTACTTATTAGATTATGTAATTAATTAAGCAAAATTAATTTAACAAAGTTTTATTGACACAATTATGAGCAGGAGGAAAACACGTCTTTTTGATTTAATTATCACACGTCAAGTGAGTATTATTCTGGCTAGAATAATAGCTAGGATTATTTCATAAATAAACTAAAATACATACCGATATTGAATCGATCGTTCCTTGCGTGAAACAATAGATTCAATTTGACATATTTCAATAATACGAGCACACTGAACATTTCTCATAAGTTTTTTCATTTAATAAATTATAGTATTGATTTATCTATTGATGATCAACTATTTGTTTAAACGGGAAGATTATGAACGAAGGAAAATGGGTCGAATTACACAATAAAAAAAATCAAACCATGCACCAATTTTAATTTCTGGCATAAATTAATTAATTGCAGTATTTAAATCATTTATATGTAGAGCTGCAAATTCCGAATGTAATTTAAACAAAAAACTAATTAAAATTAAGAAAAAGGTACTAATATACGAATAATACAACAGAAAATACTTTCCCCCTATAGTTACTTCTGTTCTGTATGTCACCGTTTTTGGAAATTGTTTGGGCAAATGTTGGTGGCGTTTTTGGGAGTTTCGTTAAGAAATCGGCAGGAAGAGGGACGCAGAGGGTTTCTCGAAATTCCGAAAAATCCTCTGGCATTCCCGTGCACGTGCAGCTGATCGACGATACGCGTGAAAGGCTCCGTTGCATTTCAGAGCCGCGTACACGAACGGAGCGGCACGTTTGCACCGCAAAAAGGGACAGCGGATCCTGACAAAAGCCAGGTGAAAAAGAGATGGAGCGAGGAGCGAGGGAAAACGTGGCACGCAACGCGGTAGATTGTGCTCAGAGGCTCGACAGGAAGTAGGCGTTCGATGGAATTCGGCCAAGGTAGAAGCTGGCCAAAGGTGGAAGTCACCCATTACCCTTACATCCTTTCGTTTGTAAAAACAAACGTTGCCTGCCGCCAAACCGTTCCAGGATAATTGTCATCGAATGAAAGAAACGCCGAGACTTCTGTACCTTTCACTTTCTGATCGATCCTCGCCGAAAAACACTCGAAAGAAAGTCCAACGAGATCTAAACATTACGTGAAAAAACAAATTCTTTCCTAGTCGATAACTTTTTAAAAAGATAATTACAGAAAACATTCACCGTATATCAATACGATAAAAATGTAGTAAATCAAAAAACATTCAAAGAATTTAAACATACTGTAGTATTATTATCAACTCGTAAAAATTATCAAGCAATTAATTAGATGTTCATGTAGCCCCGTATCTTGTAATTAATACATTTTATTTTGCAAATAGGTCGATTAACGTATACGGTTATCGTGAAATGGCTTTTTCCGCTCTGTTTCGTCGTTCAAGTTCAAGTTCATAAAATTTTATCAAACAATTTTAATATTTCACAACAGTCAATAAAGTTTGACAGACAAACTGTGACGCAGACGTTCGCAATCGTTTTATCGATGTAAATGAGGATCAGGAAACTGCTAAAATAATAAACTCGCGATTACGGTGCTTGAACCAACTTTTAGCTGAACACAACAGAGAGTCAAGTCTCTCGAGTTACGGGAACCGTGGCTGTTAATTATTAAGAAAATCGATAGGCAAACTGTCTCGATTTCGGTCGGCTGACGGCCTATGAAAAAGGAAAGGCACACAAGGAAGCGAGAGGGCCAAGTGGATGGACGTGACGCGAGAGCAATCAATCATTCGCGGAGATTTAAAGACTATAGCTCGAACAGGCAACACGAAACGACGCGAGGTGACCGGGTAAATGGAGGAGGATCGTAAGAAATTTTCGATGATGAAACGCTTCACGCGAACAAACTGGAGCAGATCCTATTCGGATCGTTCCGTGATCGTAGGAGCCTCGTGCTGAAGGATGTCTCGGCTATAAACGCATCAGCGATTCTCCTTCTAAACATTTTTGTAGAACTGGTTGGAAAATTTATTCAACACTCGTTGCTGAATTTCTGTTTCGTCTTATCTCTGATCTATAGTACTTCATTCTTATTTATTTTCTAGTATAATTCCCGTTTAAATCAAGGGCTGGCTTATTTCTGAGGTATGCCACTAATTTAATTACAGCGCTTGATCCTAAAGGATTTCCGGGATAAAAAAATCTTCGCGCACCCCTTTGGGCTATCTGTGTACCAAATTTTAGCTTTCTATGTTTTCTGTGTTTCGAGATTTTGTTACCGTTACAGAGGACAGTCTTCTGGCAATTATATACTATAGTAGCTTATATTTATATTATTACATTATATTATAATTATATAGTATAATATTAAAGCAACTATGCAAAAATATGGTTATTTAACTTTTCAATACTTTCACTTACAAAGACAGGTAATTGACATACTAACAAAAATGTTACTATAGTCATTGTAAGTAGAATATAGTTATTGTAAAGAATTACTCGTTGAGTCGAGAGGAAAATGAATAGTTTTCGAAAGGTAATGGCGAACTTTGAATGACGAAGTATCTCGTCATCCCCAGTGAACAATTAAAATGGAAAACATTCTCCCGTTTCTTAATAGTTGTAAAGTTTCATGTAGAGTTGGAAATGACCGAACAGTATTTTTAAATTCTTTAAATGTTCTCACTGTGTTGCATTAGATTTGCTGTTTTTTTAGTCCACACGATTCGCAGTCCAGTTATATAAGTATCAGTATGTTAATATTTGTGTATTCTTATAATATAAGAAGTAAATTACAATCGTAGAATAATAATAAATTTTTCAGGATTCAAAACACTGAATGGATGAATTTTTACTGGTTAAAAATGGTGCACGTATTTTGATCTAGATATTGTTCGAAATATATGTAATGAAAATCGTTCTAATTGTCTGAATAGTCAATAGCGAGGGGTTGATTGGGTACGAGATCCCGAATGTCACTGGTAGTGAACACGATAATAACCATCAACATTTTCATTATGGAGTCGAATATTAACAAAATGGAAAGAGTGAGAGAGCGAGAGAGAGAGCTGTGCTCGTATACACATATGCGTCTCCCCGTCTATTGTGTTAATATCTCGTTGTCAATGGTGACTGGCTGGCGGGGCTGGACTGATATACTGCCGACACACCCGTCACATTGCGATATGAGAGATACGGCCTCGCGGAGCCGCTGCTGCGACGGTGCACGCGTGCACCAGCGTTGTCCGTGTGCAACGCGTTGCAGAAACAGGGTCCTCAGTGTGGAAGCGCGTCGTAAGTCGTGGATAATTTTCTCTTAAGTCCCTCCTGACCATTCTCTTTCTCTCTTCCCCTTGATCTCTTTCTCTGCTCCTTTCTCTCTCTCGTTCGAAGGAAGCAGATGAAAGGGAAGAACGAATTAGTCGGGGTACAAGTGCGAAGTGGAGAGAGGAGAAACTGTAATAAGAAAGCCAAATGGTAAATGAAGAATGGAAGGCGAGATATGAAACAAAGGGGAGGGGGGACGATGCGCGATGGAAAGAGGCAGCCAAACATGGGGGAGAAGATCGTTTGCAGTTTATGATAGCCTCCGGGACAATAGTAGGTGCATGGCACCATGGCAAAGAGGGGAGAGGGGCGATATGCTACCGAGAACGCGATCCTGATGATACACGCGAAGATGGATCGATCGATCGCTCCTGCGAGTCGCTAAATCGAAATGAAAATGCTTCTGTATCTCTAGAAGTATTATCCTTCAAATGGTATACTCCCTTGTAACATTTATGGTTAGAATTTTGTTGGACCTTCGTTGCAGTATTAGTAGTTATGTACTTGGTATTAAAAAAGAAATCAAGTAAAATTTAATGGAAAAACTGGGTAACCTGTCAAAGTAATCTACGACATCTAGTGAATCATAATTTAGTTCAATCTTGTTAATGTAAAAAGTAGGCAACTTCTGTTTTCTTTTTTGCAGAAAGAGAGGTCTAAAATAAGGAATTGTAAGTTACCTAGTTCTTACATTCTGAAGGAACTTTAAGTTAGAAATTATTTTGCGAAACATTAACGCAGAGCACTATACAGGAAATTTTACTGGGATCACGGAAGTCCCCAGAGCACCATCCCGGGGTTAAGTAAAGACATCAGTTCTTTTCATACAACTTCATCTCACCAATATCGCTTTATAATATTAGCTCATGGTCAGTTTGGTCCCAATTGCAACATTTTTGGGCAAGAGTTCCTTCTAGACACTCACCTCCAATTGCCTTTAAACTTACTCTGTGGACGTCCCACGAGGTGTCTGACAAAATGAAGGTGGCTCATATTTAATGAAGAATTCTACGACGTATGCACCAAGCACTGAGGCCTCTCGAGACTATTTCAACATAAATATCTACACGGAATTAAAACAATTTTGATAAACCGACATCTGTATCATAGATAAGAATGACTATCTTGGAAACGATTAATCTCACGACTCCGACTGTCCGTCCTATGACAATGGTACAGATAAAGGGAATTACTGTTCGCTACGTTACCAAGAAATCACGAAGCCCGCTCGTGTTCGTCAGAAGATAAACCGAAATCGTCTGAGACAGCTGTCGAAAGAAAGGTACGCGCGTGTGCACGGATCAGGTAGAGCTGTGTGTTTCTGTCTGACGAAAAAGAGTACTGGCACGTACTTCCGGTTGCGCAAAACATTAGGGTAATGTCTCTTTTCCTCGTTGCACGGTAATGGAATCGGATCACGCGAAGTTGAGATACTAATCCGCTGGTGGCGGGTCCATTTCAATCCAGAAGTACAAACTAATTTTCTAGCAGCTAGTTCAAATCATCGTATATGTATATTGGGTCCGATAGATCAACGTTGAACTCAAAAAAGTGGTTTTGAAACTGTATAAAATGAAATTGCGTGACGATTTAAATGGACCTAGCCATGGATGCCATAGCACGGTTGATAGCATTCGTCTGGCCGAGCGTCTCATTCCCGTTTCTTACGTGAGGTTGTAAAATCGAAGTTTCCGAGTTTTTAAGTGATTTTTCATGTTTGCTGTACGGATCGATAACGCTTTGTTGCACACATTGTACATGGAACGAGCAGAATACGCTCAATTCAAAAGTGATTGTATTCTCTGCCGCGGGCCGCTGTAAATAGCGACCTTGGTTCTCCATGCTACAAACTTCAAGGCTACTGCAATCAGACTGCACGAGTGGGTGGCTGTAAACAACGTCGCGGGAGGGGAGATAAGGGTGCATTCACATCGTCTGCCGCAGACGCACGCGTTCCGCTTATCTACAATCTCCCGGTATCACCGGTTATCTGCTTTGGTCAACAACACGTTCCGTATGTTTTCCCTGGAGACAGATGTAAATTTATTCAAAACACATTTTTCACGTTGCACAATTACCACGCGGAACCAAAATCCACCTCTGGCCGAAATCATCGGGCTTCGAATATTCCACATACAGTAGCTACTTTAACAGTACGCTACTTTTTCAGTTAGAAATCTGAAGTTAATGTTTTCTAGTATTTTCTAGTTTGCGAGTACAAAGAATTGTTCATTTCAGGCTCTTTTCTTGGAAGCAGGAACTTAAGTAAAACTATGTGAAATTTACTCGTGCAAGCGTTCTCGAAGTCTCTTCAAAATCGATTGCATGACCAACTGCAACGAAGAAGAGGAAACCCAGGCCATTCGGGCTAACGGCCCTTTTTATCTGCGTTTCAACACATGGCCTTTGGGTATTGTATTAATATCGCGCAACAATTATTGTGCAGCATGATGCCCATTCAAATCCATATTGTATTAATTAGTCAATCACTATGAACAGTGTCTATTGCGCAACATTATTGATCGTGAATGAGCCTCTTTACCGAAGTGTTTTGAGTGTAAGAGGCCTGGCTTAGAAAATAAATAAACATTTGACCCTCGGTATCTACTTTAATGTAACAGTACCGATGTGACACGGTATTAATTTTTGCTTAATAATAACTCTGTCGTCCTTTGAATAGTTTGTTCCGAAGAAAATGGAGATTATTTCAAAATCTTGATAGTCAAGATAATGTTTCCCATCTTAAAGAAAATTAATCAAACTTCTGATTTTTCGAAAGTTCAAAATTCGAATACCCTCTTGAATGCATTCAAAACTGGAGAATACTTAAAAATCAGAATTTTTCACTTATTCATTATCTTTAAAAAAATTCCCTAAACACATGATTGATAGTAAAGATGGTGTCACATCCTCTTGAGGAAAATGCAAAAACAATTGATTTTTCGAAAGTTGAACATCCGAATGCCCTGTTGCATGGAGAGTTTGGAGCACCTTCTGCAGGTTCGAGCCGGAAATGGGCTGCAGGAGGTGGGAGCAGGACAGCTTGCTTGCAGATTATTCTAATTTTATCGCGCGAGGTGGTGCTCCAGTCGAAGGCGCACGAAGTATCTGCGGTCGAAAAGCACGTACCGAGAGTCTGCGATCGGTCGCGTTTATTTTTGCGGTCTTGACTCGCGTCAATCACTCAGCAATCCACGTGAAACCGCACGCAATCCCTATTGGCGGGGAGTACGCCAGAATCTGGCCAACGCACAAGGCCGTAACGCGTGTGGATAGCTTGGACACGGAATGCAGCGGCGTTGCATGGACACCTTTGGCCATGCATAAACGGACCTCACGTGTCCATCGATCGCTCCTTGTTTCTTCCATTTTTTTCTTGCCGCTTCAGCCTCTCCTTCGGATAGAAATTACGACTAGGATCATTACGCACCGGGAACAAGCTGGTTACCGAGCAGCCGCGGCAGGACTGTTCCGCGCTGTTCCGACCGAACCGCAACCGATCCGGGATTGAGTTATAGATGCCAGCCTGCCAATAGCTGCCGGGAATCGTGCTCTCTCCAAGTGCGATACTCTCTCAGACCGGGAGTAATCTCGTTCAAGAAAACCTACGAGAATAAGCCTGCCCGCACAGGTGCGTCCGGTGAGAATTTGCTTCCTCAACGAACCATGCGCGCCGATCGTGCTGTTCATTGTATCGCGGATTTGTTCGACCACCTAGCTTCTGGATTAAAGGCGACTCGGTAGAAATCGTTGCTCTTAACCCTTTGCAGTATTTTATCTCGAAAATTGAACATTTCTTCCGGCCTAGAATAATTCCATTCTACAGGCTAAGTCGCGAAGCGTCATCAACTTAGATTACTCTGTTCATAGCGGTTCTGTAGCAAATTTTTTAAACTAAAATAACATGGTTCAAGGAGAGCTTTAAGCTGATTACACCAAATTTCTTGACCAACCCCTTTCTCCAAAGTTATCAAAGTCACCTTCAACTCTTTGTAGGTTTACCTACAAAGCCTACAATTTGTTTATGCCCATCTATTAGGAGATGCTTACAAAGGGTGTCGAAAATACAAAGGGCTGATTCTCCAAGTGTTTGTAAACAACTCTTTCCTTTGCCAATTCGCAGCGAACCGCTAGTCTCCGTTTCGCTTAGAAAGTCGTATGAGCAATCGCAAGGCATTCAACAGAAAAATGCGGCATAAATAAACGACTTTAACGAAATAGACTTGATTAACATAGAATGTAGGAAGAGGTTCGTATCGACTATACTAGCCAGTGAATTGAAGATTATGGCACAACTGCGGCGAAGAAAAGTTCAGGCAGCGTAACCTGCGACTGGAAACAATCGAAGACAAATGGTCTCGAGTTCGAGAACGCTATCCACCGGAAATGGTATCCGCTTAAGTGTGATCGTGGCTCGCGTTAAAAGGGGTGTGCATCGTTTTCGCAATTTCGCGGGCCGGTAAGGATTAGCCGAGGTTGTGGCTGAGGAGAGGTGGCCGGATAGGATAATAACGCGGGGGGTATCCTGATTCCGTGGATTTATAGACACGATTCCAGATCCGAAATAATTGATAGAAGGAAACCGCAATGAAACGAAACGGAATGGAATAGAGGACGGTGGCCGATCGATCTCGAGGGGATACGAAGGGGCTACTCGATTATTTCCCGCCTTGCCCAATGCCCTGTCCAGCGATTTACGACCTGAAAACCTCGGTCTGGGCCATTATAAGGCGAACCGAATACTGATACTTTAGCAGAAAGACTGCTGCTGCTCCTGCTGCTGCCGGTTGCCCGGCTCGAAACAAACAATAATTGCCAGTTAAGTCTCGCGATTACGGCGCATCGCCGTCGTCGTCGTTGGTCGTCGTCGTCGTCGTTGTCTTTTCTGTACATAGCCGGCTTCCGTTTGACGATACACGACTACCTTGAGTACAGGTTATTACATACACCAATTTCCTGCTGCCACTCTTCCGGTCCCGTCCGCTGACCCTGCATTTCGACATGTGAATCGTCCTTTTTCGCTCGTATACAAGATTGGAATGACAAAAAATCCACGAGTCTCATCGTTGGTCCGAATCTATATCTGTACCCTTAGACGACTGATTTTTAACCGGTGTTCCGCGAAATATATTAAATATATTTATTTCCACGAGGGACATTCTTGTTTGTTTTTTGGATCATTAATCTTGGTTAAATAATTAATTAATTAGTTATCAATCGTAATTTATCTTTAGGATATTATGAATTTTTATTCGCGGCGCAAAGGTTCGATCATTTTCTACAACAACAAATAGCTATTTTTGTAGGAATACTAAACGCTGGATTCGAATTTGAATCTTCCGGTTCAAGAACCACGTTAGCTATTAAAATGTTTTAATACGAGGAAAAGAAAGGAGGTGTTTCGTCCTAGACGTTAATTTCGGTATTCCGCAAATTTTTCATATAATCTAAAGTGTTCCCTGACTTCAAAAAAAGAATTTCTTTTCGTCAAGAATAACTAAGAGCCATCACAGAAAACGTCAATTATATGGCAGACTGTATTAACTTGAAAAAATCGTCTAGTTAGATCTAGTTGAATCATCTAAAAAGAGGTCGACATCGACGCAGGATTATGCATCCCGGTGTATCGTTCGAATCGGTGCATTTGCGAGCATGGCGCGTAGATCCGCGGACCTTACTTCAATTATAATGGAATTAAGGTCGTGCGATGTGTCGTAATTATTCATTTGAATAGCACGCAACAGGATTTCGTTGCGATCGTAACGCGCGATCGTAACGTCCAACCGGTATTAGTTTTCTGGCCGGGAGAGACTTTTATTTCGAACCACTTCATAGCGGGAGGGAGAGGGAGAGAGAGAAAGAGAGGAAGAGGAGAGCCGTGTGGTACTCCCGTTCCACCGGTTGCCAGCGTTATTAGGAAATAAAACGTTTCCCCGACAGAGTTTCTTTAGTTTTTCGCTGTCTAACTTGATGGTTGTCTCTGCTTGCTCGATTCGAAGCGGAATTCTGTTGATCGAGGCCGAGCAGGATGATTCGAATGCATTGCGCGACTCTCTCACCTGTTTTCTTCGCGGCGCGCCGTCACCTCCGATGACACCTTCCGCGGTATAATAATATATTCCTCCTTTGTTTCTGTCTGCTTAGTTTCCTCTCCTCTGTCCCGCAGGACGTTCTCTTTTCTCTTTGTCTCGGCAGTCTTTGTTCTTATGGGACAATACAAGTCCGAGCACAATAAATTCGCCTCGCCTAGGTCTCGCGAGTCTTTTCTGTGAAATGCATCGCTACTCCCGGCTCTTCGGGTGATAAGGCGAGTTTTCATTAAACACGATTCGCCTGGAAAACCGTATTCAGGCACGCCGAATGAGACCGAGAAAAACATCCGCCGCGGTACGTGTAATTAGTGTTTTCGATCCACTGCGAATAACGCGATTCCGCCGACGTTATGTTCAAAGAACTAGTATAATCAATTAATATGTCCAACTCGTAAAATATCTATCATAGCTAGACCGCGGATCTTTATGTATTTATGAAGAAATTGCTTGGTTGACATATAAAACAGTAAAAGATTTTTAAAATGCAAGAATGTTATATTAATAATCTCTTAATATAACAAAGTCGTTAAGGGATGATATCAATTTTTATGTTATTCCTGTTTCCCAGAATCAATGGAAACATTTTTATTTTGCATAAAGATCCGCAGTCTAATTGTAACTGTAGAACGGATCTTTATGCAAAATAAAATATTTATACATCATTTGCATGGTGGATTATACATCGATTGAAAACTGAACGGGGATTGCAGATTACACATGGAACGTTGAAGAATGAAATTATTTTGAATCGCGTTCTGGAATTATTCCTTAAAGAGAAATTATATCGAGTATACACATTGAAGAAAACCACCCAGTATACATACATGCACACACATATGTTTCCTCGAGCCTGACCGCTGCCATCGCGGTGCGGACTTCTGATAACCGTTATCACTGTTGGTGAAGCGTAGATAAAATAGAATTTATTTGGTGAAATCCTTGCGCTGTATTTTCACACTTTTCCTGTTGCGATGGATGCACTCTACATATTTCCTATATTATTACATAAACAGGTGCAGTAAGTTATTGAAAATATTCTTTATCCACTCTATTACGAATTAGCAATGTAACGAGACATAATTATAATGTGTTCTGGATCTTATCGTATGAATAATTCAGTAACACTGTTTTCATTTGCATCAGAATGACGCAAACCAACCGGACGAATGAAAGTACGAAGTGTATTTGAACACTAAATTTCCCATTTTTGAAAAATTTGGAAAAAAATTGCAATGATTTTGTTTAAAGAAGTAGTAAGTGCAACAGTAAACCGGGACACCTTTCGAAGCTTGAATCATGTAGTTATTCAATCTACTGTTCACTTTTTTTCATTTAATTATTATTAATTTTTTTTCATTTCATTCTTTTGGTGGTTTTATTGAAAAAAAAGTTGTACTAACAAATTAATATAAGGTACATGGTGAACACTTTATACGGTTAAACTTGTTCCTCATTTTTGTCCCACAGAACAATAAACTAAGAAATACTTAATTTTACTCTGTTTATCGATTCCATCATTGTCGTTACATACACTTATCGAATTGAAGTAGAAAATCTGTGCGATTTAATAATCAGTTAAATAATGTATCGTGTTAAGGGGGCAGACTCGTTTTTCCAGGATTGCACGGATGCAGCATGCACCTTTTCATTTATCCATAATATAAAGATGAGGTTTTTCAGTAGTCAAAAGTGCTAGATAAAAGATCAAACTAAATCGCTGATTATTCTGAAATTTATTCTGAATAATTTCCATTATTCGGCAGCATGTAGCTGTCGCAGCTTTGTGAAAATATACTGCTGCCTATTAATTAAATAAATTAATTTATTAATTAACTATTTATTAATATTACATTTAAGAATTAAAATTAAGAATAGGACTTTTATGTAGCGCTTTTAACTACTGATAACCCCCATCTTTGCAGTATCGAGAATTGAGAAGTTGGTTCCCACACCCTTGCAATCCTGGAACCGCGAGTCTATCGGTAAAAACGCTGCGGTGCAGGAACGCAAAAAACATTAAAGTCTCGGCTAACGACTCGATTGTTCCGTCAACCGGCGTAATATAAGTAAATAAATAACGACAATGCACGGTGTATACGTGCCCAGATGCTGTCGTATGGGGACGCGGTTGTAAAGGATCGGCATAATCGCAATTACGCGAGACGTGCCCGCTTTTAACAATCACCGACCCACATTTTCTCTCGGCGCGACGCTTTTTCGATGCGGCGCGAACAACGGCATTCGAAAAATGTCATCGGATTTATCAGCGGGCAGTCACGTGCGGCGAATGTGTCTATTTATCATACGGCGTTATCACCGCAGCTGCCGCGCCGCTATCGCCACAATGACCAGACGCGCCGCTCGCAAAACTTTTTGGGCGTGACCTCCTGGATTCCATGAATTTCATCGCGAACTTACCAGCTTCGGAACGCCGAGGGCCCGATAAACCCGGCCGACGCGTCACCTCGCTCGTAAAACTTTTTACACGCGTCCTCAAACGCTTAGTTAATTACCCGTCGCGGTCGTCACCGACTTCGAGGCACCGAGCTCTCAACCTTGTTGCTATTTTACGGCGTGTCTCACCGTCGCGTCGCCGATGCAACATCCGATGCAAATTTCCTGTGAAGATACGGCGGCTATTCCCGCGAAGAAACTGATAACGACGTCCGCACGATCGTATTGCAAATCGATCCATGCTACGCTTGCAATTAACCCGATCGCGCGGGCGTTTCGAGGAAACTTCAAGAAATTCCTGCGCACTTGGAACGACCCCAAGAACTACGTTTCTGAACTTGGCGAAATTATAAAAGTATGGTACTGAAGATCACCACGCTGAAGAAAGGTGCCATACTCGATAAGAGCATTATACAGGGTGGGGCACCACATTTTGCCATCTAGATTTACGTCATTATTATTACGCATAGCAAACAATGTTTCAGATGACGTTGAATGGTTTTGAACATGTAAAGGACATATAAAGACATATGAAGGTCATTAATGTTTTTATAAATGGAATCATATATTTTTTATTGCATCAGCTGATGCTCCTTCATGTTCTTTACAAAAAAGTATTAATCTATTTGTATAAAAAAATCATTAGTTTAGGAGGGTCTCTGGTCAATAATATGAATTAATAATAATAATTAAAATATCTCCTAAACTATTGATTTTTTTACACAAATATATTAATACTTTTTTGTAAAGAATGTGAAGGAGCATCAGCTGATGCAATAAAAAATATATAATTCCATTTATAAAAACATTAATGACCTTCATATGTCCTTTACACGTCCACCTACAAAAAAATGTACCATCAGAATGTGCCCCTCTCAAAACCATTCAACTTCATCTGAAACATTGTTTGCTATGCGTAATAATAATGACGTAAATCTAGATGGCAAAATGTGGCGCCCCACCCTGTACCTCAAACAGAGACAGAGCATTATTCATCTCACCACAATACAGTCAGTCTCATAATCGATCTCACACACTTTAAATCAGAATAAATATCCTGGCAACACAGATGGTTTGCTATGTGATGTCTAATAAAAATTTTGGAAAAATTGCGTTTAATCTGAATCATGCAAATAATACTATATAATTGTTGCTTTTTACACCGTTTTTATTTCAGCTTGAAAGGATATTTTCCAAAGTGTATTTTCAACATTTCCGGCTTAATTGTGCGATACTAACTTATGCCGTCGTGTTTGGGAAAGTCTAGATAACATAGCTATGTAATAAACAACCGGACAGAGGTCACCGCTAACGAGCAACGCGTGTCCGAAGCGTGGAACGCAGGGTGTGTCGATGGACGACAAAATTTTCATCGGTTTCGAAGAAGTTCAGTTAGTTTCGCGAAGGCTATGCATTATACGATTTGTTTTGCTCTCCCGTTGGGGTGTTAGAGAGTTGAAGAAGGCAGGAGGGAGCGGGGAGGGCTCGCAGCCGCGTAATGGAACGCCGGTCTTGGCTATCTAGCCGCACCCGCCACTAAATCACGAGATATTACCACCATTGTGCTCACAATCAGTCGTAATACCTACCACCGACACGGTGCGACCCTGTGTCAGAATATACCTCACGATCGTCTGGGTTACCGTCGATTTCCGATTATTATCAGAAGTAGACGAACATCGGGAATGGCCGGCGCGGTGATCGCATGTGAGGATCGTTCATCGAAGTGTACGATCGCACCGCGTCCCGTGAAAGGAGACGAAACGCGCAGAAACGAAAAATAAACTTCCGAGCATAATATGGTCTCTCAGAATATTATTTACAGGACTCGTTTCTGATATGTGAGCTTACACACGAGGCACTGTGTAATGAAGGTAGAGAGAAATTGATGGGGCGCGGCGATTGTTGCACAGTGGGGTACTTGGCCCGAAAACTCGGAAAAATGTTGAATTAAAAATATTCCGAAGTCTTACAATTTTTGTTGTCCAACGTAATTAAAGATCTGAAGAATAAGGTTATGTTACTATTTTTTTTTAAAGTTAGGAGTGTTAGGTTATAGCACGCTTTTTGTGTGTGCATTCTTAAACAGTCTCTGAAATAGCGTCAATTCATTAGTGATTTAAAAGTGTTTTAAGGAAATTGTGTAAATTCTTGCATTGCAGAAGCTTTCCACAAATGTTATTTCTTTATCATTTAAATTGAAATAGTTATTAATATTTCATTCATTGACGATTTTTACTGTTAAAATATTTAGCTCCTTTCTCTTGCAATTGATGCAAATAATTTTTATTTTGCGTAAAATATTATAAATACTTTATTTGCCGCAGTTTCATTAAAATAAACGAACGAGACGCTCGTCTTGTGCTCGAGTCGAAACAGAACGACACCTAGATTCGCTAGTGCCTGTATATTTCCAGCAATAGAGTTAATTTAAAAAATTCCACGGAGTATATTTGACATAAACATCGAAAGTGTTTAAATACCAATTGTTTCGTATTAGATGCAGGTAGTTTAGAAACGTCGTAGACTAAACCCGGAGTGTTTTCATTTGGCTTCGACGTTCGCGGTGCAGCGAGAGCACTTTTGCGCTACACGTTGCATCAAACGGAGCGTTGTTCCGCCTACGCGACCGAGTAATTTGCACGTACGCTGGCTGCTTGCCGACACGACCTCTGAATACAGCCGATGCCCTATTTACAAATGTCAAATTGTCCATACGCATTACGTCCGTTCCTGCTACGTGCCGAAGTGGCCGCGCCGGGCTTCTTTGCATGTAATTATCGGTGAAACATCGAATTCCGTGTCCGGCAGAACGGAATCGTTGCTCGAGCACCGCGCCACCACCGCGCCAGATATTCTGACGTGGGAGGTTACGAGCGATGCATGCTCTCGCATAATGCCAGCGCGACCCTGACAGTTCCCCGCTCTCCCGCTACAATAAACTATTTTTCACGAAATTATTCAACACTGGAAGCAGCCATAACAGCGACTACTCTGTTACGGGACGGAAAAATTACGGGTGTGGGTGGTTATTGCGACAAGTAGAGTTGTCACTTTTCTGCGAGACGCGCTTGATCCATTGCTGTGTTGTATTTTTCACAATTCTGCAATGGTTAACCTTTTGCGCTCCGAATTATTTTTCAATTTTGTTGTCGAAACAACCCCCTACTACTATACTTCAAAGGACACTTCCTCGACTGCTGCTCATTTTAAACAATTTTGTTTACTGATTATATTGAACTAAGGGCCTCCTTTCTATAAATTTGTGTCGATAATGTAAATTCCTATTGAAATATTGTAAGATTTTGTATCCATTATATTTGAAATTAAACCTTAAATCCTACATTGACGACTTAAATCCTACAGTAGGGAGAAGTCGTCTTCAAGCGTCGAGAATTCCGTTGAATGTCGCGTCGCTAGAAAACTATAGCGACGCGACCATTCGATATTTATTATTTATTTGGCGTTGTTCATGTTTATTAATTTCTGTTGTTTCATTCATTCTCGTTTGACGTGTTTAAAAGAATAGATGTGTAAGATTTTGTATCCATTATATTTGAAATTAAACCTTAAATCCT